>ML807240.1:38254-48579 GCA_009831015.1 Picea engelmannii
AGGCCATTCTTGTTTTTTTTTAAATCCATGTGTTATAAACAAGTATATTATGCTATGTTGAATATTTGAATGTTTTCTTCTCCTATTCTTTCCCATTTCTCCTCCATCATTCTATTGCAAGTAGCAAGTTATTATCAAGGTTCAACAATCATGATGATGATGTCAATCTGGTATGTCATTTTGGTTCCATTTTTTATTATGATGGTGTTGGTGGGAATTGGAGGACGTTGAAATACCCATGATACCGACGAAGAAATAGAAGTGGACAACACAAACCAAGGAAAGGAGGAAGGAATGAAAGGGGATAAAGACAATGAAATTGATAGTGATGAACCCCAAAAATCCAAAGAGAATTTCACACCTCTGTGGAAGTATGTCACAAGGCTTGTGGGAGGGAAAGGGAGTGGAACCACAAAATTTACATGCCACCATTGTCATAAAGAATACATAGGTTCCTCTACCTATGTGAGAAAGCATCTAAGTGGGACTATGTACTGGGACGAAGGTAAGAGTATAGGAGTCAAAACCTGTGTGAGCATGCCACTCGAAGACAAACTTAAATACCAAAGGGAAGAGGAGGCAACACAAAACAAATCCAAAAGACCAAGGGTCGAACCTGAGAGTGCACAAAGAATGTTCATTGGTCGATCTGCATCCCCCCATGCTATTGCATACTCACCTTCCTCTTCAGGGCTTAGAACACTATCAGATTTCCTTGACCAAGGTTGTAGAGATGATGTGGATGCAAAACTTTTCAGGTTTCTCTATGCATGTGGTATGCCATTCAATGTTCTTCACTCACCATATCGGTATGAAATGGTACAAGCCATCAATGGTGCCCCTATAGGATACAGTAGCCCTGGTCATAACAAAGCTAGAACCTTGGGACTTGACATGGAAAGAGCCAAAACCCAAGGTGCTCTAGGAAAATTTACAAATGCTCGGAACCGACATGGGGTACCAATTGTATCTGATGGTTGGACAAATGTCAAAGGCAGGCCATTGATAAATATTCTTGGTGTGTCTACTAGTGGTGCGGTCCTCCTTTCAACCCATGACTACTCATATCACTACAAGACATGTATTAATATTGTAGATGCCTTAATTAAAACCATTCAAGGAATTGGGCCCTACAATGTCATTCAAATCATCACTGATAATGTTGCTAATTGTAAGGCAACAGGAGCAATCATTGAGGATAAGTGTCCCAATATATTTTGGCCAGGGTGTTTGGTTCACATAATGAACCTTTTGATGCATGATATCATTAAAATGAAGGACCATGATTGTAAGATGGATTGGTGCTTTGTACAAGAAAGGGAAGAAGATGATAAGATTTATCACCAATCATAGCATGGCCCACTTCATTTTTTGCAATCACTCCAAGTTACAGTTACTAAAGATTTTAAAGACCAAATTTGCTAGCTATTATCTCACCTTCAGGTGCCTGTTGAAGGTAATAGAGGCATTGGCTAGTATGGCCTCGAGTGATTCATGGTAGTATCTAAAAGACAAGGCTAAATCTGCATCTGCAAGAAATGACTTTCAGGAGGTGGAGGACACAGTTCTTGTTGGTCATTTTTGGCAACAGGTGAAGTATATTTTGTTGTTCACCAAACCCATTTACAATGTGATTCGATTTGTAGATACAGAGCAGTCGGTGATTGGAGAGGTGTATGAGCATTGAGCAGATGGACAGCATGCTAGGACAAATCAAAGACATTGTTCAGTCAAGGGATGTGATCTTGTATGATCATATCCATAAACATGTGATCAAAAGGTGGGATAATTTGAATGTTCAACTCCATGCCCTAGCTTATGTCCTTACCCCAAAATATTATTCTCATCTTGGTTGGCCCAACCAGCACCTGGGGGTGGGGTTAGGAGAAAACCACACACAGATCTAGAGGTGCAAAATGGATATATGCTTGCATTGGACAAGTACATGATGAAGAGGAGTGTGCACAAGTACAAAGCGAATTGAGCAAATACATCAATGAGCATGGAGTCTTTGGTAACTTGCATGCAACCAAAGATCGAGACAGGTTGGGTTCTATAGAATGGTGGAACATGTATGGCTCCTCTACCACACATTTGCATAAATTGGCAGTGAAGGTGCTTTCTAAGGTGGTTAACACCTCTTCTGCATAGAGGTGTTGGAGCACCTTCTACAGAGAGGTGTTGGAACACCTATAGCTTCATCCACGGTGTAAAGAGAAACAACTTAAATGCAGACTAGGCAGAAAGCTTGGTTTATGTGCATTACAACTTGAGGTTGTTGTCCCATTATTGTGATGCAGTAGGAAATGCTTTTTCTAAAAGAGATGTGACTTGGGACAACAATCCAGATGAGACTAATTTGGAGGATGGAGCCATGGTTTTAGAGCGCTTGGAAGAAAAACTTTTGGGTGATCAGGATTGTGATTATATTCCTAGAGGAGACATGCCACCCCCATTCACTAACAGCATTCCAGATGCATCATATTTTCCTTTATCTTCATAGTGTCCATTGTCACGTGGGGGCCATTCAGCTGCTAGTCGTGATCCATGAACACTTCCACCTACTCCTACTCCTACTCCTACTCCTACTCCTCTTTTTCAAACTCAAAGAGCATGGGAAAAGAAACTAGAAGTTTCTCGTGGCTAGAGGAAAACCTAGAGCATAGTACTTAGTACTTGCTAATATATACTAGATCTCTTTTTCTTTTTCCTATTTAGAAGTAGTCTCTAGAGTCTAGAACTTAGTACATTGTCTTGACTCTTTATTATGGCTTATTCTGTAAACAATGAAGTTATGAACATTATATGACAGTTTATCTTTGAAGTTTGAATTTTAAAATTTGAACTATTGATTGAATCTTACAACTCTTTGGTAATGAATATGATGCTCTAGAGTCTATTTCATTTTGTGGCTGACTTTGTCTGTTACAATCTATTGATGACACATTTTTATGATTGATGTTATATGTGTACTAAATGGTTGATGCTTTAATGATCATCAGTAATCTAATAGTTAAATTATCGTATATCTATGTTTTCATGATTTTTGCAATTGATTCGTCATTTTGCATGTTTTTTTTATATATATGCATCAAAATATATTAAATATGTATTATATAAAAAATGCTCCCGCTCCCAGATATTTTTGAAAATTCCGCTTCCCGCCTCCACTCCCCGCTCCCAACAGCCTTGGTCCAGATCAGTCATTTGTCAGACCATAAGGGAGGCTTGGAGGTTCGTTGCATCGTTGGTTGGTTGGAATTTCTCTGGAGTGGTGCTAGATGGGATTTGGTGTGGCAGCCTATTTGGAGCTCGCTGAATCAAGGGCAATGCATTTCTGAGTGTCCAAGATTTCAGGTTCATAGGTTAAGTAAGAAGGGGGTCTTCTTTTGGAGGTATCTTTGGGACTTTGCATCAAGGGATTGGAAGGATTGGAGGGAGTTAACCAGTCAGAAGGCTCTTCTATCCTCTGATAAGCCGGTCATAAAAGACATTATGGGTTTGCTTCCTCCTGAAAAACAATACAAGCTAAATATTGATATGCAGGGATCTTTTTGGAGAGATTCGGGATGGAGATTTGGGAAGCAACTTCAGCAGTATGATTCCAAGAAGCTATACATTCTTTTACATAGGAAGCATCCTTTATCTCCTTTGTTGAATGCTCATTGGATGTCTTCTGACCCTGAGACTAGATGGATCCACCACTTGCATAGTGTTTGGTCTCTTTGGCTAAGTGACAAACTCCAAGTCTTTGCATGGTTAGTTGTCTATCAGGGGTTGCCTTCCAAAGCCCGTCTTTCCAAAAGAGGGTTGACAGATGGCATGTGCCTCAGTTGCAGCCACTCAGAGACTCTGAAGCATATTTTATGGGAGTGCAAATTTGCTAGAGTTTGCTGGCAATTTGTGTAGGCTCAACATTCAGTGCTGCTTCAGGGACAACTTCATTGGCAGGCAGCTCTTCTTGGTGACTCAGGGTCCTTGGTATTGTCTCAAATCTTGGACAGTTGGAATTGCCTACAAAATACAACATTATTTACTATATGGAAACTCAGGTGCAAATATGTTTTCTCTGATGAGGTCAGTACAGTCCAATCGTTTTGTCACTCTTGACAAGAAGAGGTATGCATGCAATTGTCTGCCAAAGTCTACCTCTTGATTAAGGATTCCAAAGAGTTAAATGCTTTAGAATATTCTGAATTTATTGCTGCCCTAGTAGCTCTCAGGAAGAGGAGATGAGATATCATTGTATTTACCCTTCCATTTATTTTTCCTCGGCATCCTTGTAAATTTTCTCCTGTAATATAAGACGTATTTTGCAACAACAACAAAAAAAAACAGAAAAAATATATATTTCTTGACAAAGCTTAAAGTGCATGAACCAGCAACCACGGTAGAAGAGATAAGAATACTGAAGATAAAAGTTAACTTATCGATATTCCTTGTTCAACTTTAAAAGTAGAGGAATAACTGAAGCCCAACCATTGTTATCTTTTGGACAGGCTTTGCAGTATATGCCAATATGGTACTAGAAGAAAATATTATCATTTTGTTACGACTCTAAAGTGAACTATAATATGTACCTGAAACAAACCTAAATCATGGATAGCTAGATTTGTGGTTCCAGATTAAAAGTATTAGTCAGTTCAGGCTCAGAGCACAGGAGTATATTGCATCAATCAAAATTTCCTAGCTTCTCTGTTTTACAAGTACTAAAAACAAATATCTAGAATAACATACATATGATGCAAGTTTTCAAATCTTGTCTATATCCAGGATAACAGATAAAACATGGGAGAGATATTAGAATGAATATATGTGCTCAAACGCAATAAATAAGAGTATACCAAAAGCATATTTGAACGTTTATCCCGTCTTCTAAAACCTTGAGAAACAAGATATGCTGCCTGCATAAATAGAGAAAAACGATTAAAATGATAAGTAACTGGACTATTTGAATAACAAAACCCCATATCTATTCAAACTATCCAATCATGTCAATGGGGACTCAGTTGGTTGGCAAAGCGTGGATGGTGATATTTCCCCCCACCAAGGTTCAAATCCACCCAGCAACAAGCTGCCCTTATGGTCCATCCTGCCCGTGCAAGGGGCGCATTTATTATGATTGGGGCCAGGTGCAAGATCTGGGTAATTTTAGTAGAATACATACCACCCACCCATGGCTTCTTAGCCGAAGGAGCTTGAGTAGATGAATGTTGTAAGCCAGATTAGCTTCATTGAATATACTACCAGATTGGGAAGGTACGCACTTGCTACAATGTGATACGAAAAGCATGTGTCAAAAGATTAAACAGCAAAATAAAAACTATCCAATCACACCAAATAGCGAAATAAAGCATACTTGTATCGGAAGAAGAATTTCAAGAAGTCCAAATCTCCAAAGCAAACGCAGAGAAGCCTCTGCTGCTCCAAATGCCAGCATATAGTTCATTTCCATCATAAGCCTTGCCTGAAATAATCAGCAGAAGACAAACACTGTGAATATGGAATAAAAGCAATATAGACAATGCAGGTGAATCATAATTCTCAGTAAGTACCTTTTGAATCCGTAGAATTGAAAGAGAACAATCTTGTATTGCACGAGCTGTATCTCTAGAAAATTGAAAGTCAAGACGAGCTGCAATCCTGATTGCACGTAATATGCGTGCTGCAAAAGAGAAACACATTAAATTCAGTTTCATATGCAATTGTTTCAATTAGTAGTCTTGCTCTTCATAGTTTTTAGAAATATCTTACTCTTCATATATAACCAGCTGTCCCATAAAACAAAAATCAATTGGCATTGAAGAACAGCATTAGGCTACTTACCACGGTCCTCTGCAAATGAGACATGAGCAGGAATTACTGTCCGTACCTATTTGAAGACAACCAGTTCAATAAGCTAGATAAATCCAAAAAAAGAAAACCCTTTGAAAAATAAAATTGTAGAACAAATAGTCGGTCTACCCACCTTAGCCATTTTTAAATCTTCCATGCCACCAGCATAATCATAAACAACATTTTCATATGGGTCATACATCAACCTGTACACCAATACCAACCAATTGACAGTTACCAAGAGAAGAACCTGAAGTGTGTAAGCTCTCTTGCCAGAAGAGTGACCAGCTGCCTCTTACAGAATTATCAAACTGCGAACACCAAAATGTGAAAATTATTCTATCCTTAATGGATGATATTACAAGCACAGTTATACAGCTTTTATCCAGTACTTATGGTATATATAGTATATACAAAGGCATTGTCAGTCCTAAAAGATATAAAAGTCAGGTTCAGCTACCCATTTATAGTGAAGTCACGCCTCATACAATTTCGCCAGCGAGCATAATCACGATCATTACAGCCATGAGGCCTCTTTGTAAACTCTTTGAAAGTATTTGTTCCCTTTCTTTCAGACGTACTAAAGCTTGAAACCTGAGATACTAAAAAGATAACCAGTTATATTCACAATGCACACTAAGAGCACTTTCACTTGAAATAAAGATCAGTTACATTAATAGCCATTTCACTACCAGCAGTTCTGCTTGAAAGCAGACTGATGAGCCATTTGATATAAACTGATCAAATATTTTTAAATGGCAACATGGTTTTCCATGGTTTCCTAGTGGGTCTAGATTTTATACTACTTTCAAGAAAGAAATAAGCTTCAACCTTCAATGCAAGGCCATTCATGATTCAAGTTGTTATTTGATATCTATGCTTCAACATAAGATAGACTATACTGAAAAGAAACTAACCTCAACAATAGACTCCTTAACATGAACATGGCAAATGGGGAACCGTCTTCCAACAATTTTGCTTCCAGAAATCTTTTTCGTAATCTACCATCAACAGTAAGACATCTGGATCACATCTTTTAGAATGCAAATGTAAGGCAAGTGCATTATATAAAAATTGTCTCCTGTAAGACTGCACACACCTCTGGGAGATCAGCACTTGTTATTATATCAAAGTCTTTTGGTGTCTTCTTCAAAAGCAGATCCCTTACACAGCCTCCCACAAGATACGCTTCATATCCTACAAAGTACATTCGCTCTGAAGGTAAAATTTTATAACAGAAAATATTTACACATAATTTAAGATGTTAGCTGGTGGAATTTTATCAAGAGAAAAGCTTAATTCAAAATTTAAGATGTTAGCTGGTGGAATTTTATCAAGAGAAAAGCTTAATTCAAAATTTAAGATGTTAGCTGGCAGCTTAGAAAACAACAATGTACTATGACTGCATTACTCAGACTGCTAATTGCCTTGATAAGTACATAAACACAGTAACTTTAAAGTTTAAACAATGGATTACAAAAGCATCCACGATTACACAAAAAAGTCAAATGATCAGATGAGAGGAAGCAAATCCTGCATTGTATATTTAATAATGCAATTATTTTAATCTCCATCTCATTGTACAAGTTCTCAAAATACTTTCTTAAATAGCAAAGCTATATCATTCTTATCATTTCAATTACTTCATAGTTTCCATAATACCTCATACATTGAAAATAAAGTTTGAAGTACAGCCTCAAATACATGGTGAAAGGAATGGATAGGAAAAAGGCAACTGGGAAGAGCCAAGGCAGGGGAGCTCAATTGTAACATCGAAGAGGTTCCTTGTTTCCCCTCCAAGTGTGGACTAGGCATAAATTCTAATATTCAAGTAGAAGCATGCCCCTTAAAGGATTAGAACTTCTGATAACAAGAGTGTAACAATGCTTCAATGAGTAAGGGGCTCAACAATTATTTTAGGAATAATGGTGAATTATTCCAAATCAACTGCCATTAACCTAGATAGGAGGGTGAGTCAGATTACATGCCTTAATATTTCAAAATTTAAAAATTCACACATGTAATAAGGAATTTGAGTGTGAAGAATAATAAACTAGCAAAAAGTGTCAAGTTGGAGGATTTGCAATGTAAAAATTTCAAGCCTAGATGACTGGCATGCTTATGATCTCAATTAAACAAGTAAATTGTTGAATTTAACTAATGCAGAAATTAAATTCAGACCATAGAATCAATCACACAATAGCTGGAAATTAAATAGCGAAAGCATAAAACAGTTTCACATATACACAAGTAATTACTCCTTCAAAATCAGCTTTTCATTCCTTCAAAAAACTTACAAGGAAACCTACAGAATCTGCTAAAAAACCAACAGCTGCATGGTCAACAAAACACCCTGAAACTGAGTTGTACGGCCTGCTGGAAAAAAAGAGAAAACAGAAGAAAAACTGTTGTATGGCTTGTATGGCCTGTCCATATTGTTAGAATAATAGGTGGGCTCGTTTTTCCATAGACAATATAGCAATATTGTCACCCAACCATAGGCACAAAGGCCACCCCCGAGCACCTTAACCTTGACAGAGAGAATAATTCCGGAAGCAAACCCTAGAACCAATAGCCAATCAAGGTAGTATACCTCTCTCCGGAGCTAGCGTACCAGGCAGAAAGTCAAAATCATAACCAAGAGAAAGTCCAAGCCAAAACCGCAAGATTCCAGTTGCAGCAGTTGCAGCTCCTCTCCAAACTTGCGCACAACTGGTTTTCTTCAGTTGCGAGAGAGTGAGGCACAAATGAGCTCTAGTACCCTGTATTTATATTGCTCCATCATAGTTGTCTAGGCTGACTTCTCTTCCTGGGGACTAATAACTCAATATTAATTATTTCATTAAGCCGACTAGTCTTCTAGAGTTATTATCCAAGTCTTTAGGGTTTCTCTTGCTTCCAGGAATGGGCCGACTTCTCTTCCTGGGGACTAATAACTCAATATTAATTATTTCATCAAGTCGACTAGTCTTCTAGAGTTATTATCCAAGTCTTTAGGGTTTATCTTGCTTCCCAAAATATTCTAGTCTCATCAGGATTACATGTAGAGGTTAATACCGCTCGCAGCTACCATAATATCAACACATATGACTGTACAGACTTCATACGACCGTATGGATCTGTTTGTACAGCCTATACGGACCTGCTCCGATACAACTGCCTCTTTCCTAAATCGCCCTGCTAAATTGTTCAATTTTGTCTAAGCCCTCTATCTTGACTTGTTTTTATACTTTGAGCTCAGACCAAAATCCTAACCTATTTTTTGGGATTACTCCTATTCTAAGTCATGCATGCATGAAATACACTTTTTAGACTCAACAGCTAAATATAAGACTTCTCACTTTTTTTACTAAAGTGAATTACAAAATAGAATTACTTTTCGACAATAGAAAATATCTCGAAGCTCCCATTTCCGACCCCCGAGCTCCTCTACGCAGTTGTGATCTCGCCTCCAGCTCTCGTTCATGTGATCCCGACCCCCAAGCTCCTGTGTGCAACCATCATCCCAACCCCTGAGCTCCTTTGTGCAGTTGTGATTCTAAACTCACCCCCGCGTAGTCGCAACCCAAAGCTTCTTCAACACAATCGTGACCCCAAGCCTCCGTGTAGTCGTGACCTCGAGCAGTGGTGAGCATAGCCTATGGCTCAAGCCATCGATAGCTTCAGTTTGTGGAGAAGAAAGCAACCAACGGCCCTACCTTGATTTGTAGCCCCACAAGCACTACTCGCGTTAGGGTTTCGGGTTGGACCTCAACTCGCCAACGATCCCAGTTCTCGTTCGCGAATACCTTTGAGCGCTAAGCTCTCGTCAGGGTTTCAGGATGACCCTCGAGTCCTTGCTCGCAACCTTGTTCAAGGGCATCCAGTCGCAGCGGTCGGTTCTGCATCCGAGCGTCAACTTTAACCAATCATGTGCACAGTTCGTGACAAACTCGAACTACAGACATTCCATCCGCGACCAGCTCGAATCTGTGACTAACTATAGGGTTCCAGCTCTTCCATCTGCAACCAGAGGGTTCCAGTCTGCGAGGGACAGCTCCACGAGTACCACATATCTATTCAGTGATGCCTTTGGGAGACTCATCACTCCAACCCATACCGATGACCCCATTACAGATCATCTGGCTTTCCCCAAACTCAAATATGCGGGACTCCGAAGATGGGGGAAGCTACAGGCTTATTCGGGGTCTAATTATGAGATTAGAACTCCTCAAATCATCAAATCTAGCATTATTGACAGAGGTAGATGAACTCACCAACATGATAGACACAATTGAATCGGAGAACATATCACTAAAGAAACAGTTAAATGAAAACAAGGAGCAAGACGCCCTCCACCCCCCTAGCGATACTTTGGATGCAGAAATACTCAATCTTAAAAACAAGCAAGAGGAGATCAGATCTCAACAGGCTGCCTTTAAACATGAAACGAAAACACATCAACTCATGGGCACGGGTAGTTAGAGGAAGGGATAAGGCCACCCCCCCCC
>ML807240.1:74112-94032 GCA_009831015.1 Picea engelmannii
AGCCAACACCAAGAGCTCCTTCCCTCTCCACTCCAACTCAAAGATGAAACAATGAGGAAGAAGAGGGAGAGATTGTGCTTTATCTCCCCTCTCTAACCCTAAAAATGCCCTAGGGCCCACCCACAAAGCAAAAAAATTAAAAACAAAAAAAGGAACTTTTTCGTGCCAATTTTGGGGAGCGTCTGCGTGGGTTCGGGAGCGCGGTTCGAAGCGGCTCAAGAGTGTGGGCTGTAGGTTCTAGAGCGGCCCGGAAGCGGCTCAGGAGCGTGGAGGTTCGGCAATTGGCAGGGAACGTGGGGGAGCAGGCGGGAGCGCGGTTCGGGAGGTCAGGAGTGAGGTTCGGGGACGCTCCTGCTCGAAGCGCGGTTCGGCAACCCTAGTATAGCCCTTTGATTGGTTGATTGTGGGCAATAAGAGGGGCACCCACAACCTTTGGCCTAATGCTTATGTATGTGTTGAGGTGGAACTTTCAAAACAACTATTGTGTGAGATCCACTTGTTGTTCAATGGTACAACTCATCTTCAAAAGGTCATGTATCTCAACCTCCCAAACTGTTCTTTTCTAGTTTTTCACCTATGCATTTAACTAAAGATTGTCCTTTAAACAAACCAGAAGCTTCCCATGCTGCTTCTCCTCACAGCCCTACTGTTGAGACCCATCATGTCCCTAATCCTTCTACAAAGCAATCTAATGACTCTCAAGGGTGGCAAGTTTAACAAAAACAAGGGACTAGTTAGAGTACGATTTAGGGGCCACCGGGAAGTAAAAAATGGGTCCTAGGCAATGGGGGCCAAGGTAGTGGGTCTATTCGGCACCACTCCAAAGAAGGTAAGTATAATGTTCATGTTTACGAGGCCACCACTCAAGATGCTCTATGTGATCCGTCTCAATAGATTTCACGTATAGAGGATGTTGTTATAGGTATTGCTAAAGTTCCTTGTCCAACGCCTCCCACTACTACATCCAAGAGGACATTTACAAACAATACATCCAAGCACTTGGATAGCACTCTTGGAGAGCCTCGGCCCAAAGATGAGTTTCTATTTGGAGCAATTTTTGGAGTTGTTGGATGGCATTAACGTCCATCATTTATACACGTCGAAACATTGGATGCATGCATTCGGGATCCCCTAGGTCACTTTCGAGTGTGCTCCCACAGACTCCGAGTAAAGACCAATCATCACATCCTGCACCCACAAGACTTGTCAAATTTGCCACTTCTAACAGCCTGAGAGGGAGATGCATCTCATTTTAAGGTGCCCATTTTACTATGAGATCAAATATCGTTATCATTTCCCTTTTCAGGATCTGAGGAGCTCCCTCTCTACATTCTTTTGTTATCTTGACGAAAAATGCATTGCTCTCTTCATGAGAGAAGTGCACAAACATTGACCTCATACTTTACTCATACCATCTCGGTATGAGACTCCCGAGAAGATCACTTCATACTTCCATGTCACCACGACCAATTGGGGCCACAAGCGATGCTTCAAACCCTAGATTGGTGAGGCCTGGAACCTCTTCTTCTCGACCTCCCCCATCGGTGCATGACTAAAGATCTCTTCAAGGCTTGTGAGTGGTTTTCGTTCCACGCCCCAAATCATGCACCACTAGACATAGACAAACCAATTCTAGAGGAATCCAGAGCTAAGCCCCACTCAACCCTTGAACTACCCTTGAGATTCAACCAAGTAGACAGGTTCCCATTAGTTTTTTTTTTGCACGGCCTTGGATGGTAGGAGAGCAAGGTTCCCTCGACCTTATGCTCTCCCGGGATCGTGCAATCAAATGCCCTCAGCCTCGGTCACTCCTTATAGGATATCATCCACCTTTGCATCGACCCTTTCATAGTGATTGGGGACTTCGACAATGAGCCTCTCAGTCCCCACTTGCGTCCTCAACCACCAAGTATGGGGGAACTCAGTACCCCTGTCCGGCACTCTACTCTTCCAAGGCCATCGCCTCAACTTGCCCCACAAGGCGTGCCCACGTTTGGTACTCAAGAGGCATATCAGCTTCTCCAATGGGAGGCCATATCTCCATATCATTTACCCCCCTTCGGGTATTGTTTAGATGTGCCAAGCCATTTTTGTTGTCAAAGCAAAACCTCAATCGAGCCATCCAAAAGAACATCTATAGATAGTAAATTCAAGTCACTCGGACCACAATCTAGAAGAGCCTCAACCCAAAGATGGCTTTCTATTTAAAGCTACAGGGTGGCATTCTTGTCCATTCTTCATACATGCAAAGACACTAGATCCAAGTACTTAGGATCCCCCTAGGGAAGGTTGCAACACTCTCCAAGTAACAAAGCTGGCAAGTCTCTCCAAGGGAGGGACTTGCCAGCTTTGTTACTTAGAGGAGCCAAAGATAGAGATGCATCTCATCTTCAAGTGACACTTTTACTATGAGATGATAGGTTGTTATTATTGCCTCATCTGCAATTCGAGGGACTCCCTCTTAATTTTCCTTCATTATCTTGACCAAAGATGCATTGCTCTTCATGAGAGAAGTGCTCAGACATAGACCTTAGTCTTTGCTCATACCATCTCAGCATAAGACTCCCACGAGGATCACTTCATAATTCCAAGTTGCCTCATTGAATTAGGGTAATAAGAGACAGGTGGAGGCACAGGATGCTTCAAACCCTAGATTGGTGAGGCCTCACGCCTCTTCTTCTTGACCTCCCACACGAGTGGGCAAACGACATAATCATAATCTATAAGGGGTTGTCATTCCAAACCCCAAATCATGCACCACTAGACACACAAACGGACCAGTTCCAACAGCTCCAAAGCCAAGCCCCACCCAACCCTCAATCTACCCCTCGAATTCATCCAAGCAACTAGATTTCTATCAGGAGTTTTTTCCCCACGGCCTTGGATGCTAGGAGAGCAAGTCTCCCTGGGATCATACAATTGAGTTCCCTCAACCCCAATCAGTCCCTGGAGGAAATCATCCACCTTTGCATAGACCCTTTCATGTTGATTAATGACTCCAACAATGAGCCTACATCTATGTCCCCTCTCGCGTCTTCAACCACGAAGTCCAATGTTCTTATTTTATCATTGAATTTTTATTATCTTATCTTTTTGTTAAACTAATTGTTTAAACTTTATAGCGTTTTGCTAGGAACTTAGTTCTTTATCATTTTTTTCTTTCGACATTGATCTACGAGTAGTTTTTTCCTTTAGTCCCATGGACCTACTTTTGTAGTCATTTGATGGACATTAATAAAAATTATCTTATCTTATCTTTCCACGACTTTGAATGGTAGTTCTTCAACCTATCCTATAAATTCATCTCATTTGTGCCCCCACAACCTTGGAATTGTGGTCTTATATCCATCTTGCATCTTTGGTTGGCGAGATTACACCTCTCAACAACCTTGAATTACACTTTGCTTACAACATTGCAACCTTGGACTTGTAACTTTGATCAATTCTGCAACTCTCCCCCATAGTCTTTCCCTACACCTCCATCTATTGTGATATTTCTTAGCACTGCATCTAGACCTTGTAGCATGCATAAGCGATTGCAACATTCACTAAGTGGATATTTCCATTTTTGTGGTCCCCTACAGCCTTGTGAGATAAGACTTAATTATTTGAGTCAAATCACTCCAATTGGCTACTAACATCTTAATCTTACATTAAAAGTATAACAACTTAATCTTGCATTAAAAGTAAGAAAGTACATGCTTTTTGTTACAAAACCTAATTAACAATGATCACACTTTTCTACTTGCCAACGATGAATGAGCAAGTGGGTCAATGGATTCTTGCAAGAATAATAAATTCTCTATGTGATCACATTATTCAATCTATTAGATTCAATATCACACAATAAAGATATAAAGGATCATAGGTTGCCCCCTTCCTTTGAAACATCACCATAATGACTCCAACATTAAATGCAAATAGTGTAGATTAATCATTAAACCATTTTACACAGACATGACCATCTAAAATCACTTATGTCAACAACCACAACCTTCAAGTCCTAAAAGGAATCTGAAAATTGCAATGTTCTGAAAATATTAGTTAGGGAGACCCTTGTAATTGAAAAGACACCCACAAACTTAAATAGAGAAGATGGCTTAAATTTAAACAACGGAAGACTTGCTATCAACATTCTCAAAGAACCCAAACCTAAATAATCATTGATCATATAACTTGAACCTAATATTCAAACAAATTTCCATTTGGACCAATCAATTTTAACCTTTCCATTAAGCCTAACAATAACACTCTCTAAAAAACTAAATAATCTACATCTTAACATGTAATCATATACCTAATCCTTATCCCTTAATCCTAACAAGCTTAATCCCTTAGTATATTTTATTTCTTCATAAATAAAAACATTAGTGATTAAGAGATACCTCATATGGCATTGTTCCCCCAAAATCCTAATAACAATACTTTCTTAAAACCTGATTTATCCCCTTCTTAACACTCAATTGCCAACTTACTCATATGCCAAAAACTTATCTTTTGATCCTAACTAACTTATTTCCTTAATGTTTCTTAGAGTTAAGTTCTACATATATAATAATATTAGTATCCTAGTGAGTTAGCTCATTTGGTTTGAATAGACTGTTTCAAGGCAAAGTTTGTCACGAGGTCTCTGGTTTTACTCCAACTAAGGTTCCCATCTAGCTAAGTCTCGCTGGGTTACTGGCTACTATTGTGGTTGGCAATTGAGCTGCCCTCCATCAAGATATTCTAGGAAAAAGGGTGGGATCTCATGACATTTTCCTTGGAAAAAAAATCATAACATAAGTAGTTTAGTTATAATTCAACTTCAAAAGTAGTTTATCTTTACCTTTTATAAAAAAATGCAAACTCTTTCTATAACATAAATAATAATAAAACCAACATTAACATATCAAATTAACAAGCCCCAAGGGTTAGCTCAATTGGTTTAACCGTCTTCCCCACGCATGTTACCGATGGGGAAGCCATAGGTCATAGGTTCAAATTTGGTCTAGTCCCTCAAGGTTACCAGCAACTATTGTGGCTGGCAATTGAGACACCCTCCATCTAGATATTCCAAGGAAGAGGGGGGGGGATCCCACAAAGTTTTCCTTGCGAAAAGAATTATTGAATTAACTTGTTGCCGAGTGCTCATATTAAGAATCTAAGCCAACATAATATTGCAGTGTTGTTATTTTTCTCCTCCCTTGTGTCTCTAATGATGAGTCATAGGTATGACTCAAAATGTCGACCAAAATAATAAATATTAAACTGTTATGCAATTACACTAAAGACTAAATCCATAAAAATTGTAACCTTGTAGGAAGGAATTTACATCCTTGCCATCCTTCTATCGAGATAAATTCTCATTGAATCAACAATGTCTCTAATATGATTGATAAAACTTTTAGGTTGTTTAGATTTTCACTAGAGGGTTCCTCTAAACTAGATTAGGGGACTTCCTTATATTTGAGCAATATTCAGTTATGAAAACATCTCAAGTCTAACTTAAAACGAAGTTCCCATAATCCCATAAGCATACATGGTGGAAAAGGATGTCGCAACCATAACATTATCTATGTATATGGCATTGACATAATAATTAAATCATTGGTAGAACATGAAGTGAAATTAATAGAATGATGCTCATAGTATTTTTTTGCAATAACCATGGGATCTATCTGTTAATTTTTAAACCCAGCAACAGAAATTTAATGCCAATAATTTTATATACCCAGAAATTAATTTACTGCTGATATAACTTCTAAAAATTATGCAGAAAATTTACAGCTGAGTTCTAACACATTTGCACAGTGGAAAATAACCAAGAAACCAAGCACATAAAAAACACATACACCAAAAATTACCCTGGAAACCCCAGTGTGGAGAAAACCAGCAAAGAGGGACTTTATTGGCTTCAGAGGAATAATATTTACAGCAGCAAAATAGAAATTCTTACAGCAGAAATTTTGCTATCTTCCCAGCAGTACGGCCCAACCACAATGAGACTGTACGACCCAGCTAAG
Source organism: Picea engelmannii (assembly GCA_009831015.1). Taxonomy (NCBI): domain Eukaryota; kingdom Viridiplantae; phylum Streptophyta; class Pinopsida; order Pinales; family Pinaceae; genus Picea; species Picea engelmannii. Next base: position 80,118 of record ML807240.1, read on the forward strand.
TACGGCCTGTACAGCTCTTTGCCTCGGCCCAGTTTTGCTCAGAAATTCAGCCTAAACGGCCTCTGAGTTCGGCCTCTCCTGCTTGCTGTGGTACGGCCCCTTGTTCGACCCCTTCTGTCGCTGCTATACGGCTTGTTGTACGCCCCCCTTTTGCCCAACTAAGTCGGCCTCTCGCTCAGCTACAAAATCGACCTCCTCTTTCTCATCCAAGCACCATCTTCTTAGCTCAACACAATGTGTCTTGTACCCTCACCCTCAGCCTCCTTTTATCACTCATGAATCTTTTAGAAATACTTTAGAAATTTGAGTGAAAAGCCAATAAAAATCATTTACATGATTTTTATGCTTTTCCTAAGTCAAAACTTAAGATATAACTAAAATGTTGATCTGCATATTTAATTAATGTCCATTGGCATGCCTAGGACACTTAGGCCTATGCTGAGACACCTTCTGAGCTACAAAATTAACACTTCCTCTTAGCAAGGAAGGTGTTCTGTACCACCCCCAACTTGTCCCTGAAGAAGACAAACTTGCCTTTCAACAAGACCTTCGTGAGATTGTTTGCCACTTGTTCACCTGTAGGCACATATTGTAGCTTCACTATCCCTTTCTACACACAGTCCCTGATGAAGTTAAATCTGAACTCAATGTGTTTGGATCTGTCATGAAACATTGGATTCTCAGAGAGCTCGATGCAGCTCGTATCCTTCTGCTTCTCACCTCCCTTCTGCTGCTGCTTGGCCCCACCCTTGGGACCTTTCTTGGTCTTCTTCTTTCCCTTTGCAAAAAAAGCAATATCCTCACCATCATCCCCACCACGTCATTGACTAGTAGATCCTGAGCCAATCCTGAGCTCCTCCTGTACAAAGTCATCCCATAGCCTCTCCCAGCTAGACATATGCTCTCTGGCTACAATGCCTCGTACAAATCTTTCCCACAATTTCGAGAAGCCATTTAAGGTTGTCCTCACCAACTCTAATGGATCCACTATCTCCCCCACAGTTGCCAACTCATCACAAATCTGTAAAAACCTCGTGAAGAATGAGGCGACCGAATCAGTCTTAGTCATCTTAGTGCCCCTCAATTTCTCTTGGAGCACCATCTTCCAGTTTTGGTTAGGGCTCTGGTAAAGGTTACACAAGGACTGCGACATCTGAAATGCAAAGTCCTTACCAAAAACATGAGGAATAATATGTTCTTTCACTACATCTAGGATAGTCTTCTTGGCCTTGATGTTCCTCTTCCTGAACTCTGCCAAGAGCACTGCATCTATAGGAGGAACCACGGAACTCTCCACAATGTCCCATAGCTCACCCTCCTCCAAGATCAAGACTATCCTAGCCTTCCATGGAGACCCATTTCCGGCCCCAGCTAGCCTATCCTCCACCCTCAACCCTCTAAAAGACATGGCTGCCAACTGATGATAAAATGACCGAGAAGCATGTTGTCAAGGTGAGTGAAAATTCTGCCAATTGTTTGCAAATTATCAGCCCTCTTTTGTGCCCTTAAGCTCTAATACCATGAAGAAATTCAAGGCTCCTTGAGGCTGCCACCACAGGTCTGTTCTTTGACTGATTTAGGACTGTTTAAAGGTCTGTTCTGATTCACTAACAGGTCTGACAACACTGCTTAGTTTAAGGCTGCCTTTAGGACAGATTTCAAGCTCGTTTTAATGTTGTTGTTCAAGGTTAATTTAAGGATAAATTTTCTGTCCAAAATTACTCATCTAACAACCATTAAAAACTTGAAACACACCTCTAGAACTTTACACTTAAATGCTGATAATGAAATATGCAAACCACAAGAATTTAACACATGTATTTTTTGTCAACATGACCCTAGAAAAAACCCCATGGGGAAAACCAGTGAAGAGGAATTTATTATGGAGTTTGATAAGGAATTATTACAGCAGAGAATACAAGAAAGCTACAGCCAAACTTATCTCAAGTTTAGCAGCAAATCCTCCTTGAAAGTTGAGCCAACTTTCCGTGAAGTGCGTGCCCTTTCTGTTCGGATTTGCGTCCTTTCCTTTTGCTGCTCTCTACCTTGAAGTCTGCGCCCTCTTCAATGAATGCGCCCATCATTTACTGTTGGAGCTGCCTTGGAAACCGTGCTCATATCCTTCAAGTGTGCCCCTCTTCCTTGGTGCGCCCTTCTTCCTCTTGGTGTGCCCTCCTTCACAAGTGCACCCCTCTCTTCTCCACACTTCTCCTCTTCTTCTCTTCACCTCTCATGCAAGTGAACAATTAATCCATTTTTCCTCCTCCACCTTCTCTTTAGCCTCATCCTTAGGCTAACCTAGGAACCAATGGCTAGGATTAGATCTTAGCCAACCAAGATCAAGGGTGGAGATTTGATCTCCCCCTTTACTTAAGTTTCCTAAGTCACTTTATAATTAATGAGCTCATAAAGTCACTTTGACTTTATGACATAAAGTAAAGTGACTGAGGGGTACTTTTCCCACTTTAGTGTTAGGCACTCAAAAACACTAGGGGACCACTTCCCAAGGTACCAAAACTCAACAAACACCTTGTGAGGACTCATGTTATGTATGTAGACTGCAATGTTGCAAGCCTCTGCCCATAAGAATCTAGGCAAATCTTGATCATACAACATAGCCTTCACAACCACAACAATGGCCCCGTTCCTCCTTTCCACCACCCCGTTCTGCTGAGGATTGTACAGAACAGTCAACTCCCTCTTCATCCCAACACCTGCATAGAAATCCTTGAAGGCCTTCGAGGTGTACTCGCCTCCATTATCGAATCTCAATGTCTTGATCTTTCTGCCTATTTGGTTCTCCACAAGATCTTTGAACTCTTGGAACTGACTGAGGACCTCGTCCTTGGTCCTCATGAAATAGATCCAGGTCTTCCTGGAATGGTCATCGATGAAGGTGACATAATACTCATACCCACTCAAGGATACTGATGACATGGGTCCACATAAGTCTGGGTGTACCAAATCAAGGATGCCTCTTGTCCTGTTGTCACTGTTTGGGAAAGTTGTCTTGGTGTACTTCCCCATAGCACATCCCTTGCATACCTCATGATGCTCTGTGCTGAAATCTAGAAGCCCTGTCACTATCTCCTTGAGCACTTTAAGTGCTCCATGATGCAAATGCGCCATCCTCATATGCCACAACTCTGCCATGTCAAATGCATTGCTCACCAATGCTCGGGCTAGCTCAAACTGAAGCCTATACAGCTTCTCTCTCCTGACTCCAATCACTTTAGCAGAGTTGGAGACCTTGGGCCTAATGTACACTTTCCCATCCTGAAATGAGAACACACTCCCCCTATCCTTGAAGGCTGAAATTGATATCAAGTTCTTCGTCATCCCTACAACATATAGCACATCTCTCACCATTAGTGGTTTCTCGGACTCCCTCTAAAATGTCATTGTCCCATGGCCTGTTGCCCGATGGCATTATTTCCCATCTCAATAACGAGGTCTATCTCCTCCTCCTTCAAGCTAGAGAAGTAATCTCGCACTCCAGTCACGTGACTAGAGGCACCACTATCTATGCACTAGACTCCACTGTTGGTTGAACTCGAAAGACAAGTAATGAGTGAAAACGCACTCTCAAATATGTTTGCAAACTCATTAGCTTCTACTAAAGTTGAAGTTGCCATCTATGACTTCTTGTTGCCCTTCTTCCTGTTTGGGCACTGGCTGGCAAAGTGTCATGGCTTGTGACAAGCAAAACATTTAATTTTGCTAAAATCCTTCCTTTCTTCTCCCTTTTAGGTTGAACCCCCATTGGGGCCCTTCTTTCCTCGGAACTTGCCTTTGCCTGCTAAGGCAAGATTCTCCTCATCCTCAACTTTTGGCAAGCTGGCCTATGAAGACCCAACTCACAGTTCCTCCCGCGTAAAATCGTCCCTCAGCCTCTCCTAGTCAGAAAGCTTCTCACGTGTTACCACTCCTTAGAAAAACACATCCCACTGCTTGTTGAAGCCATTCAAGGTTGTCCTCACCAACTCAGTCTCATCTACGATCTCCCCAACTACCTCCATCTCATCTCTAATCCGAGTGAACTTGGTTGGGTAGGTTGCAACAGAATCTCCCCTAGCCATATTTGTGCTCCTGAGTGTCTCTCTGAGCAACATTTTTCTACTTTGGTTATCTGACTAGTACAATTTGGTCAATGCTTCCCACATATCCTTGGATGTCTTCTTTCCTGACAGATGAAGAATGATGTGGTCCTTCACTTCATCAATGATGATTCTTCTTGCCATCACATCCTTCTTGAGATGAGTTGGTTACTATGTTGGATCTACTAGAAGTATTGTTGTCACTTCAGCAAACTCCCATAACCCTTGCTCCTCCAGCATTAAACCAATGTGCTCTCTCCATGTCCTTCAATTCTGAAGAAGGAAAAAGGGTAACCTTGAAGGGAATGACAGAGAATACACCCAGGGTGGTCTCAGCAAAAGCGCATAGAGGTTGTTTTCAGGCATGGGGACGTGCCTTATGCGACAGAGTGCCTAGTTGTCACCCAAAACACTCAGGATAAGCGCCAACACTACTCATTAGACATACAGAGGATAATTGACAAGCATGAGAGGGTTTTTGGACAGATTCCCCCAAGATAACCACGAGATAGAGGCTTTGAACACATTATAGAACTAGAGGAAAGTGCCAAACCTGTCATTACCACACCATACAGGCACCCAAAGAAATTCAAGGATGAAATTGAGAAAGCCATCAAAGAACTTTTGGACATGGGGCATATTAGGCCAAGCTCAAGCCCATTTGCATCTTTCATTGTGTTGGTCAAAAAGAAGGATGGAACAATGCACATGTGTATTGATTACAGAGCCTTAAATAAAAAGAAAATAAAAAACAGGTACCCCATTCCAAGGATAGATGAGCTTCATGGTGCAGTCTATTTCACAAAAATTGATCTACGCTTAGGATACCATCAGATTAGGATGAGGGAGCAAGACATACACAAGACAGCTTTTAGGTGTCACTATGGGCATTATGAATTTTTAGTTATGCCTTTTGGGCTAACCAATGCACCAACCACCTTCCAATCATGTATGAATCGTATATTCAATAAGCAATTAAGGAAGTTTCTATTGGTTTTCTTCCATGATTTGCTAATATTTAGCAAAACCTGGGAGGATCATCTCAAGCATGTGGATGAGATCTTGAACATCATGGAAGAACAGTCATTGTACGCAAAAGAGTCCAAGTGTGAATTTGGGATGACAAAGGTACTATACTTGGGGCACATCATTGGGGCACAAGGGGTGCAAGTTTATCAGGAGAAGATCCAAGGTATTTTAGATTAGCCCTTACCTAAGACACTTACAGAGCTCAAGGGATTCCTTGGAATTTGCAGCTATTATAGGAGGTTTGTTAAAGGTTTTTCACAACTATGCGTACCATTGACTAATTTGACCAGAAAGGGTGCATTCAAGTGGAGTGATGAAGCAAAACTGACTTTTGATAAAATGAAGAAGGTCATGAGCACTTGTCCAGTCCTAACTTTACCACATTTTTCCCAACCATTCATATTAGAGTGTGACGCATCGGGAGAAGGAGTTGCGGTTGTACTCATGCAGAACATGCATCCTATTGCTTTTGAGAGAAGAAAATTAAGAGGGCCTGAGTTATTATACACCATATATGATAAGGAGATGCTAGCCATCATGCATGCACTAGCCAAATTCAAACAATACTTGGTGAGAGTGAAATTTGTAGTCATAACTGATCATAATAGCCTCAAATACTTTCTTGAGCAGAAGGATCTTAATGAGAGACAACAAAAATGAGTGAGTAAAATCCAAGCCTATGACTTTGACATAGAATTTGTTTAAGGGAAAAACAATGTAGTAGCAGATGCTTTATCGAGAAGACCCTCAACTTATTCCATGTTTGAGATATCAGCTGAATGGAAATCACACATGTTGGTGGAATACTCAAAAAACAAGTTTGCATGCGAATTGATGGATGGCCAAGTCAGGGATGACAGGTACAAGCTTGTGGATGATATCATATGCCATAAAGGGAGGATCTATTTGGTCCCTGAATCCAAATTTAAGGAAAGGGTGTTGCAAGCATTTCATAATTCACCACTAGCAGGACATCAGGACATCAGGGGTACCTCAAGGCTTATGGACAGATTAGAGAAAGATTTTCTTCGAAGGGCCTCAAGAAGGACGTTATGCGCCACATCAGGGAATGTGTCACATGTCAACAAAACAAGGATGAACACACCCACCCAACAGGTTTATTACAGCCTCTTCCCATTCCAGAGCACAAATGGGAAAGCATATCTATGGATTTTATTACAGGATTGCCCAGGGCATAGGGGAAGGATGGCATTTTTGTGCCGGTAGATCACTTGACAAAATTTGCTCATTTTTTTGCCATATCCATGGAGTATAGCACATCATAGATAGCAAACTTATTTTTAAGGGAGATTTTCAGATTACATGGGCTACCCAAGGCTATTGTAAGTGACGGGGATAGTAGATTCATGAGCACTTTATAGCGAGAATTGTTTCGGCTTGTTGGGGCGGAATTGACCCCTAGCACCAACTATCATCCACAAACAGATGGTCAAACTGAAATAGTTAACAAATGGGTGGAAGGGTACCTCAGAAATTATGTGGCAGGACAACAAAGAGTGTGGGTCAAGCGGTTGCACTTGGGTGAGTACTATTACAACACCACTCACCACATGTCCATCAGTATGTCTCCTTTCAGAGCACTATATGGATATGATTCGCTCACCTTCATGGAGATTGTTTTTGGGGATAGTAAAGCCCCTATGGCTAAGGAGTGGATACAGGAAAGTCAAGACATACTTAGGGAGCTCAAGGATCATTTGCAAAGATCCCAAAACCAACAGAAATTTTATGCAGACAAACATAGAGTGGAGCGCAGTTTTGAGGTAGGGGACTTAGTCTATCTAAGGCTCCAGCCATACAGGCAGGCATCCATCAAAAGGAGTGGCGCTGAGAAGCTCAAGCCTCGTTTTATGGGCCATACAGGATGAGCAGAAAGGTGGGGGCAGTTGCATATGAGCTAGAGTTACCACCAGGGAACACGATTCATAATGTCGTCCATGTTTCATGTCTAAAGAAAGTAGTGGGACAGCATGTTACTACTAATGCAGAATTGCTACCTGTTGATGAGGAAGGCCAATTGATTTTGATACCAAAGAAGGTATTGGAGATGAGGGAGAGGAAGTTAAGAAACAGGAGCATCATGGAATATTTGATCAAATGGAAAAGTTTTCCAATAGAGGACGCCACTTGGGAGGGTGAACAAGTTTTACAGCATCCAGGTTTAGAATTGCTTGTGGGCAAGCAATTTCCAGCAAGAGCTATTGTAATGTCCCCTTCCATGTGATATTGACCATGGGGGACTTAGTAGCCTAGTTCCTCACCCTAGGCTATAGTCGCATTAAGAAAAAGGGGACTAAGAGGGTCAAAAACGGGGCCACCAAATAATTAAGTTATTATCTAAAGGTGACAAAGATTAAAAGGAAAAAGGTAAAGTGGCTTTATGATATAATTGGAGAAAAGAACCTTAGAAAGCCAAAATGATAATTTAAGTGAAAATTAGGAGGGATAAAAGGAAGGAGGGTGAATTGCTCAGGGCATTCTGGTCATTTCTTACTTTCCTCTTTGAGCTCTGCAGCTTAGACGTTTTGAGGGTTTTGAGGGTTTTGAGTAAACAAACCCTAGAGATCAGCAAGGAGGTGAAAGATTCCTATGTTCCTAATTTTATGTGCATCGTTATGAGACAGAGATGAAGACGATGTATTAGCCTACTCTGAGTAGAGAGTTGAGATGATGAACTCCAAATGACTCTCCTATGTAATGCAGTGGGAAAGAAAATCTGTTGAGTTGGACATGCTTGTGGATGAGCACAGGTGAACGTGATCCTAGTGGTTGAGCACTAGTGAGCGTGGTTCTCCTGTGAAACGCAATGAGATAGAGATATGGACATCCCTATGGATGTGCCCCTAGTGGTTGAGCACTAGTGGGTGTATGAGATCCCTTGCTATATTGTTCAAGAGTCAGACTTACGTGTAACCCTAATTGTAATGTAAAAGGTACAGGTCGACCCCACCTTAATGTAAAAGATAATTAATCTGGTAATTATTAATTATATTGCGAGTTAGTGAGGTCGACCCTGTTGTGCCAATAGACACTTATGTTGACAGGTTCAGTCTAATATAAGTAAAGGTAAATTCCCCATTGAGGAATCATATCTTAAGTGTGAGTTTGGAAATTTCAGCAAGTACATCTTCTTGGGAAAACTGGGCACCTCTCTTGGGCGCTAGTCTTCTAGGGTTTGTGAGCACCCTTTTGTGTGTTAGGTTTTCTTGGCGGTGGAGGTCTTTCTCTTGAAGAATACAGCAAACGATTGGTTGGGTTTTCTTCCCTTGTTGAGAAGGGTTTCCCAGGATACTTCTTGTGTACTTGTGCATGGTGTTTCTTCTTGTGATCTTGGTTGTTGCAACAAATTGTCTATGGATTAAGTAAAATGTTAAAATGGAATGAACTTCATGCTTTAGCTTATTGAAAAATCAACACAAATGAGAGTTTTATTGATTTGGCACACGAAGAAGAATTCAGAAAATTTATCACAGCAATTAATGAACCTGTACTTAGCTCAGAGATCTAGAAAATCGTACCACAAAAATCTGCACAAAATTGTCTTGGAATTCGTGCACACCCAAAACATCGCCCTCTCAAATTTGCCTCTATTTGAGTACAACATGCCTTGGGATTTGCGCTCAGCATGTACGTTGCCTTGGGAAATGCACCTAGCCTGTACGTTGCCTTCGGAATTGTGCCCAACCTGTACGTTGCCTTGGGAAATGCGCCCTTACTGCCCCTTGCAATTTTCTATCAACTTCAAACTCTCCCTCTTCTCTTCACCTCTCCAACTCTCACCTATCACAATGAGTCGACTTTTCCTCTCTCTAGCTTCTTTTACCTCCATATCTCCAACCTCATAATCCTCACCTCTATCTACGGACGAGATAGACTTAGATCAATGGTCACGATATAATCTAAAGTTCACTTTAATTAACTTTATGAACTTTAGTTGAGCCAACATTAATTAATGTGTTTTTTGATAAAAATCACTTTACAAAAATAAAGTAAGCTTGAGAAAGTTGTTGGACGACTTATGCATGCTTCAACTCCGAGCCAATGCAGAAACACATGTCTGAGCTACAATATTTTAACACTCCCTTTAGCGAGGAAGGTGTTCTGCACCACCCCCAGCGTATCTCTGAAGAACACAAATTTCCCCTTTAACAAAGCTTTCATGAGGATGTCTGCAACCTGCACATCTGTAGAAATGTACTGAAGCTCCACAACTCCTCTCTGAACATAGTCCCAGATGAAGTGATACCTGCTCTCGATATGCTTCGACCTATCATGGAACATTGGATTCTCCGAGAGTTTAATGCAACTCTAATTATCATAGTGAATGATGGTCGACTGCAACTTCTAACAAATAATCCAATGAGTAACTTGCGAAGCCATATGGCCTCACAACTCACTTGATTGGTTTCCATATACTCCACCTCTGCAAAGCTCAATGCCACTGACTTCTACATCCTACTGAACCAGGACACAATTGTCGATCCCAAGCTAAAGCAGTACCATGAGGTGTTTTTCCTGTCACCTGCACTGTTTGCCCAGTCTGAGTCTATGTAACCCATCAATCTGAATCCATCCCCCTGAACATAGCTCAGTCCATAATCTACCGTAACTCCTAGGTACCTAAGCTCGTGTTTTTCTACAACCCAGTGCACCCTCCTCGGCTCAACCATGAACTGACTAAGGGTGTTGACAGCAAAACAGATATCTGGTCTACTATTGACCACATACATCGAAGAACCAATCAACTGTCGATACAAGGTGGGATCAACCAACTCAAACTCAGAAGCATCCAACTTCTTCAAGTTGGTTGTCATAGGCATAAACATAGGCCTGCAACCTGTCATATCAAATCTCCTCAAGATATCCACTGCATATTTTCCCTGTCCCAGGAAAATATGACATGTCCTCTACCACACCTCCAATCCCAGAAAGTAATGTATCAACCCGATGTACTTTATCTTGAACTCTGAAGCAAGATCTCACTTGCACCCCTCGATGAGCTTCGCTGACCCAGTAAGAAATAGATCATCCACATATAAGACAAGAATGAGAGGATCCTCACCAATCAGAATGTAGTAAAAGTTAGGGTCCGCCTCACTCATCATAAAGCCCATCTGCTGGAAGTAGCTATCGATCCTCAAATACCAAGCTCTGGGAGCTTGCTTTAGCCCATACAATGCTTTCTTCATTCTGCATACATGGGACTCTCTCCCATGCACCTCAAATCCTTGAGTCTGCTCGATGCACACCTCCTCTTCAATGATCCCATTCAGAAATGTGGTCTTTACATCCATCTGATGTATCCTCCACCCCATCTTTGTTGTAATGGAAATGACCACACTGATAGAAGTGTACCTGGCAACTGGTGCAAAGGTCTCCTCATAATCAACTCCCTCTATCTATGAGAACCCTCTCGCCACAACCCTCGCTTTGTATTTCTCCACACTACCATCTGTCGCATGCATGATCTTATAGATCCACTTCAAACTGACCACAGATTTCCCCTCTGGTCTCGGTACTATATCCCATACATCATTCTTCATGGTGGAGGAATACTCCACCATGGCATCCCGCCACACCTGTCACTATGAAGCCTCTTCAAAGCTGGAAGGCTCGGAATCAATAATGTTGCACATGAGTGCGATATAACTAGAGTACTTCCGCGRTGGCCTGCTCTCCCTAAAAGTCTTCTTAGGAGCCTCCACATGCTCCTAAGCATCTTTCAAGGTATGTTGAAGCCATCTTGCCCTCTTCTTCCCTGAAGTGGTAGTGGCCTCCTGTGTGGAAGGAGTCTCATGCTCCTCCYGATCTGAAGACTGAGGATCGGTAGGTCTCTCCTCAACCTTCGGAGCCTCCTGCTCCTTTGTCTCTGCTGGAGGTGAATCACGTGACCTCCTAAAATCCTTATCCTCCTCGAACTTCACATCCTGCCCCATAATTGTTTTCCTCAACGCAAGAATATAGAACTGATAGGCCTTTGAAATCTCACTGTACCCAACAAGTATGTCTTTCTCTACTGGAGGTGAATCATGTGACCTCCTAAAATCCTTATCCTCCTCGAACTTCACATCCTGCCCCATAATTGTTTTCCTCAACGCAAGAATATAGAACTGATAGGCCTTTGAAATCTCACTGTACCCAACAAGTATGTCTTTCTCTGCAGTGGGCTCTAGCTTCGTCCTCTTCTCCGAAGGGACATGAGAATATGAAAGGCACCCAAAAATACGAAAGTGCCCGATCTCGGGCTTCCTTCTTGTGAAAGCCTCCTTAGGAGTTGTGCTCCCCAACACCTTATGAGGACTAATGTTATATGTGTAGATTGTTGTATTGCATGCCTCTACCCACAAGAACATAGGTAGATCCTGGTCATGTAGCATAACCTTCGCAGCCCCAATGATGGCCTTGTTCTTTCTTTTTACAACCCCATTTTGTTGTGGGTTGTACGGAGCTGTCAATGCCCTCTTGATTCATGCATGTGTAGAGAATCTCTTGAAATCATTGGAGGTATACTCGCCCCCATTGTTGGATCTCAATACCTTAATCTCCATTCATGTTTGATTTTCCACAAGAGCTTTAAACTCCTGAAATTGACTGAAGACCTTGTTATCACTCAAGTTGTAGGTTGGGCAAAGCCTGACCCAACCACTAAATGGTGACAACTAAGAGGTCACCTACCCACTATCACCTTAGGCAGGTGTCCCCGTCACTTTAGAGGTGAGGTAGTCACCTCAAGGGGGGAATCTCGATGACCCTAGGGGGAAAAGGATGAAGACGGATGAAGATGGAGATGAAATCCCTAGAATTCAAGTCTAAATGGTACCCACCATTTTGGCACCATTGCCGGGGAGGATTTTGAATCCTCTTCGTGCCCTAACGACACTTTGGCAAGCTTCCCTCCCAAAGCCTCTATCCCTTAGCTTGTCTGGCGACTCCATTGAAGAACGTTCATTTTTCCACCCTTAATAAGTTTCCCTTGAAGCTTGTTTGGCGACTCCACTTTCCACAAACCCACCTTTCCCTCTTTCCCCCTTTCCCTCCTTTGGTGAAACTTGATCTCGCCTAGCGACTCCATTGAGGTGTCTTTTGGGTCAAAGAAATTATGGCACCATGGGATGAACCCTCATCCAAAACTTGTTATGACTCGAAGATGGCATTCTTACAGATGGAAAAGGAAAAGGATGCTAATAAAGTTGTTGAGGAAATGATGAATCACATTAGAGAGTTATTCCCTTCCTATGACAATGAAGAAAGCTACCAAGAAGAATTTGAAGATACAGTTGAAGACATCCATGTCTCTACTCCTGCACACAAAGATGAAGAAATGGTCATTTTCAGTCATACTAATAGTCTTATGAAAGAACCCTTCGACATGGTTGATGAGCATATAGACATTTTCATACAGACTAGCAAACGCAAGTGGGATTTTGGTTGTCTCAGCTTCGATAGAGACCCCATTTACGATATTGAGGGAACCCCTCAAGAAAAGGGGTTTGAGTTGTCATCATCAGAAAATTGGTCTTCACGCATGTATGATTCAGATGTTTGGCAGCCCAATGATGATATAATTACAGACTTGTTTCGCCCCTTAGAGGATGACTTGTCGCAGCATACTCAGGGTGATCTCCAGTCATCCCTGGATACATATTTATTCTGTGAGGATTTTCAGCCATTGTGCTCAGATTTTGATATACACTAGGGTTGTGGTTGCATTTTCAAGAAGGGTTCCTTGAATGATCACAGTGATGGATAATCTTTCCAGCAGGATTTCCTCCCTCCCACCCATCTCCATGAGTTTTATTTCATGATCGATTATATGTGTGTTTATACCCATGATTATTATGTGCTTGACTTATCTTTGTTGTGTTATATGATTAAGCACAGGGGGAGATACTTTGATGAGATGATCAGTTGATTGTACTGGTTGTATGACTTCACCTGACATCATCCATCACGTGATCTTCAAGGCCCCAAGGCCCCAGGTAAGTAGGTAGGTCATTTTGATTCCCTGCAATTGCATCTTGATTACTCATATTAGTTTAGATGCATTTCATTTTCATTTTTCTCTACTGGCATATTGGTTCCATACTTAGTTTAGAAAAAAAAATTTAAATGTCAAAATTTTCTTTTCTAGATTAAGTCTTCTTTTGGATTTTACATATATATGGATAAAAGGGCGATAGCACCACCCTAGATGCTCTAATCCCTTTGTCTGAGTTTTGGCAGGCACGGGTCTACCAGATGTTGCAGTTCTCATGCACTCTACGGCGAGCACATGTCCCCAAGTAGGAGCTAGATGTTATCCCCATTTTGTGGATAACTAAGGAGATTATGTCTCGAGGCCCTCAGGTTGCAGATATGGAGTGTCGAGAGATTACATGACCAGCAGTATCCTTTTGCACAGATGGAGACCCTTTTCACCACCACAGAGGTCGCAGATTTTTAGATGGCATCCACCACATCAGTTGGCTTCGAGAAGGCAATGGGCCTTGCTCCATGAGGTACAAGTCAGTATTATGGTGAGCATCATTTCAATATTTAACGCATTTAAGTATTTTGTATCTTAGATTGCTCTAGATTTCATGATATATGCATAGACATTATGCCTTTTGCCATGCTTCACCTTGGTGGTTGACATTGTGCCCTAGTAAGTGGTCTTCCTTGGGGGTGGGTTTGCTACTAGGAACTCCTTTGAAGAGCCATCGTACCGTTCTCGACAATACTTACCACTTTCCATCACTTTTTCCCCTCATTTCCTTCTCTTAGGATTT
>ML807240.1:95611-108102 GCA_009831015.1 Picea engelmannii
ATTAGGGTTGTTGACCCCTAGTCTTGTGGTTTACCCTTAATTATGTGGACAAACTATCTTAGTGACATTTTGTATAAATAAGAGATCATAAGATCTCATTTAATCATAACTCTCCATTGTGAGAGGCTCTTGGACTGAAATTTTCGCTCTCTTTGGCTAGTTCTCTCTCTTGTGCTTTTTTTTATGGCTATGTCTTGGATTATTGGTTCACGGAAGTGATGCGCTAGCCTTGGAAGGCTTTTCTCTAGCTTTTATGGTGGTTTGTCTTAGCTTTTTCCTTGAATTGGTAAGGTTTCTACATTGTTGCTATCATATATTTTTCAAGTCAAGGTTATTTGCTATAGCTAGGTGGGAAGTATAAGGGCATACACCCCCACCTTAGTCTCCATCATCTTATACTTACATGCCATTGGTCTAACAAGGGTTTGCTAAGAGAAGTATAAGGGCATACACCATCTTAGCCTAAACCCTAGCTAGAGATACTTGCCTTGGGGAGTAAGAGGATTTACACCCCCAAGGAGGTAGTACCTCTAGCTCTTTCTTTGCTTGACTCCATTAACCCCTTTTTAAAGGAATTAGTCATTTACTATTTGCATTGGAGAAATAAATTGTTGCCTTGGTAAACGTGAATTTTGCAAGTTTAAGGTTTCTCTCTTGAGGAAAGTTTTCCTTGAGCCTTTGGCTCTCTTGCCTCATTGAGACGTCCTCCTTCTCCTACTACTTTGTTGGCTGTTACTAACACTAACCTACATCCGTTAGGACTGCATAACCCTAGCTGATAACTTACTCCTAACTCCTAAACTAACCACAGATTTACCCCCTAACTTTGCCAGTCTAACACACTAAACTAGGCACATCGTTTGGGCTATTTTTGGGCACTTGTTAATGGTTAAATTTGCTGTTGTACATCATTGACAGTTACAGCCATAAGGCTGATATATTACTGCAGAAATCTACTTTAAAACAGCTTTCTTTATTCAGTCCCAAAGTGCTATACTTAGTTCATAATCGATTGCTAATTTCATTGATGATATTGTTAGTTAACCTTGTACTTTTATACGCTGATTTAGATATCTTTTGTTGCTGATATAACTGCTGCATAATAGGGACAGCAAGCTTAACTTGCTGATCCGTCTAACAAATTGCTTTGCAAGTGGTTTTCCCTTGTGTCTCGGGCAGGTATAATCATCTGTCAAAGCACTATACTTTTGGGGCAGCTTTCCTTGGTCTACAAGTGATCTTCCTTCCCCTCCTCTTCCACTCAGTTTCTGACCTCTAGGAGCATTTCCATCTTCCTTCCTTTTCTCTCACCCTTTCCCCTAGGGTCTCCGGGATCGCCTCGCATGAGTGACCTTAGTCACCCCCAAGTGTGGGACCTACATCGAGGTGACATTGAGTGTAGTGTCCCATAGTTATAGCACTTGCTTTTGTGGTTGGGTCGAGCTTTGCCCAACCTACAACTTGTGCGATAACAGACCTCATCCTCGGTCTTCATGAAGTAGATCCAGGTCTTCCTGGAGAAATCATCTATAAACATAACCATAGTCACCATGTTCATGTTCATGTTCGTGTTCGTGTTCGTGTTCGAATTCGACATAGATGAAATTCGGAAAAAAATTGCCATGCAAAAAATGGACAAAATTTGCCATTAAGTTCGACATTTATATATAGTTAAATTAATTAATTCACATATTTTAATAATAAATTATATATATATATCAAATTGTATACTATTTTTAAAGTATATATATGTTTATATTAATATATTAAATTTACATATTAAATATTAAATCTATATATAAATATAATGTAAATGCAACTAATTAACATAGTCGACAATTTGGTTAACTCGGTTATTTTTAAAATAATAGTGGCTTAAAGTTATTCTACAAGGGTTGGCTAGTTGGGTGACAATAATAAGTTGCCAATAGGAATATTCTATTTTGTTGGCTTGGTCAACGGAGAGAGACGCAGACGACAGCATGGATGGGTGCCGACGAATTAGAGTTTTTGGTATTTGTAGTTTTGTTTCTTTAATTTTTTTAATAACCACAAGTCGAACAACGGCAAACTCGACCGAATTTAAACGAAATTGGGCGTTTTTTTTCCATGTTCATGTGTGAATTCGAATTCGCCTTTAAGTACGGCGAACTGAAACAAATAAGTTCGGATTTGCATGAAGTTCAGCAAATTTCGAACTTAATGGATGAAATTCACCAAACCCGGTGACTAAGAACGTGACATAGAACGGTATCCACTCAGGGACACAACTGACATCGGCCCACACACATCTGAGTGTATCATATCCAAGATCCCCTTGGATCTGTTGTCACTGCCTGGAAATGCAATTTTGGAATACTTCCCAAGTGCACACACCTGATGGTCCACACTGAACTCTGGTAAACCTGTCACAATCTCCTTCAGCACATTAAAAGCCCCATGGTGCAAATGTGCCATCCTCCTATGCCATAACTCACACAGGTCAATGCTACTACTGTGAATCAATGCCTGAGCTAGTTGAAACATGAGCCTATATAGCTTCCCCTGCCTGATGCCAATCACCTTAGTTGTCCTGGAACTAGATCCTCTAGGATGAATGAGTACCTTTCCATCTCGGAAAACAATCTCATACCCATTATTCTCTATGGCTGAAATTGAGATCAGGTTCTTTCCCAATCCTGGAACACACAGCACCTCCAGCCAATTTTGAAACGAAACTGTTCCTCGGCCAACTGCTTTTGACCGTGGAATCATCGCCAAGCTCGATATCAAGATCTAAATCACCCTCTCTTAGATCTGTTAAGTACTCTCGTCATGTGACTGGAAGCACCACTATCAATGTACCACATGTTGGTGGATAATGAAGTCGAAGAGAGCCATGCCACTATTGAGAATTCTTTCTCAAACTTGGCGGAAAACGCATCCACCTCTGTTGATGTTGCAACTTGTGGCTTCCCCTTCTTCTTATTTGGACACTAACTAGCATAGTGCCCTGTTTTTTGACATACAAAGCATTTTACTTTGCTCGTGTCTTTCTTCTTCTCACCCTTTGAGGTAGCCCCGCCACTGGAGCTTTTCTTGGCCCTACTTTTGCCTTTA
Organism: Picea engelmannii; assembly: GCA_009831015.1. Lineage (NCBI taxonomy): Eukaryota > Viridiplantae > Streptophyta > Pinopsida > Pinales > Pinaceae > Picea > Picea engelmannii. Next base: position 98,711 of record ML807240.1, read on the forward strand.
CCTGTAAGCACAACATTCTCCTCATCATCACCCTGTTGTTGTCCTACATGGTTAGACCCCAATCTCATTTCCTCCTGCATGAAATCATCCCATAATCTTTCCCAATTGGGAAGATTCTCTCTAGCAACAATTCCACGGACGAAAGCATCCCATGGTTTAGAAAAACCTTGCAAGGTTGTCCTAACCAATTCTTGATCCTCAACCTTTTCCCCAACAACAACCAACTCATCACGGATTTGTGTGATTTTAGTGAGATAGGATGTAACAATATCAGATATGGACATCTTCACGCTGTGAAGCTTCTCTCGTAACACCATTTTCTTGTTTTGGTTACCACTTTGATAAAGCTTTGTCAATGATTCCCACATCTTGTAGGCATTCTTCTTCCCGGTCACAATGTTAATTTCTTGAAACCCAGCAACAAAAATTAGATGCCAATAATTTTATTAACCCAGAAATTATTCTATGCTGATATAACTTCTGAAAATTATGCATAAAATTTATAGTTGAGTTTTAACCATAAAAATGCACAGCAGAAACATGACAGAAACCAAGCACATAAAAATAAAGACACCAGAAATACCCTGGAAACCCCAATATGGGGAAAACCAGCAAAGAGGGGATTTTATTGGCTTCAAAGGAAGAAATAATTACAGCAGCTAATTCAGAAATTTCTTACAGCCTGTTATCGCACAAATTGTAGGTTGGGCAAAGCCCAACCCAATCTGCAATAGTGGGACAACCACGGGAGAGTCTACCCACTATCACCTTAGATAAACCCTCCCTTCTCTTTAGTGAAGGAGAAATCCTACACAAGGGGGGAATCCCAGGTGACCCTAGGGGGAATGCAACGAGATAATGAGGAGGACACCCCTTTGGTCAAAGTCAAAAGAGGCTTTGAGACATGGAAAAGAGGTCTTGGAAGGTGGAAGATGGTTGCCAAGGTTGTATCCCTGCAAAACAAAGTTAGAACACCAAAACAAGACAATATAGTGTGATACAAGCCTCGAAACCTAAGGGAAATCAACAAGATAAGCTTGTTGTCCCAAAACTGCAACATTTATCAGATTTACAACAGCAAAGAACAAGTTATAACAGCTGCATAATTAACCATCAAGGTCATTCAATGATTATTCAATGATTAAGCCCAACACATGAAGATAATACTCCAATACTTAAGCTCAACTTTTGATGGCAAAATAGGGCTGCAAAATGAAGTTACCAGCAAAGTGTTAGGGCAGCCTTATGGCTGTAGCAAGGGATTGCTACAGAAGCAAGATCCAACCACAAAAACTGACAGGTAAACCGAGGAAATGATAGCTAATAATCAGTAGAACAGTGATCTAGGTTTACAAGCAAATTCTAGTGATGGATTAGAGAGCAATGAATGAAAAAAAGAGTTTTCTGCAACCCTAATGGTTGTAACATTTATTTATAACAGCAATAAGAATTACTTGGCTAAGCACAATGCCCTTAGGGCACAAGAGAGCCTTCAGCACGAAGAACAATTTCCAACTTAGATAATTGCTAAATCTCAACTTTTCACGTATACCAATGCAATGATTTTATTTCTCTAATGCAAGTAGATGAGTCCCTAGTTCATTGGGTTATGGAGTCTTGGCTAGAAGAGTTAGATCTACTATTTCTCTAGGGGTGTAAGCCCTTTTACTCCCTAGAGCAAGCAAATCTAACAAGGTAAATCTAGGAGAGTGTAAGCCCTTTTACTCCTCCTAGCAACCTTGATAATAGCTTATCCAATAACAATTATGATAGACTTGGTGAAGGGTGTATGCCCTTATACTCCTCCAAGGGTTTTTAACAAGAATAACCTTGAAACAAAAAGAAATTACTACCCATATGCAGAAAATTCCTTATCAATTCCAAAAGAAGGCATGTAAAACCCTCATCTACCAAGAATATTCCATCAACATGCAAGAGAGAAGCCTCCAAGAAGGTAATGCACCACTTTATCCATCCATAAGCAAGTAACAAGCATCCATAACATAAGCACGAGAGAGAGATATAGCAAATTGCCCAAAGAGGGCAAAAATTTCATCCAAGTCTCACTCAAGAGAGAGTGAGTTATATGAAATGAAATGAATTTGATCCTTATTTATACAAAACCTCTAAAAAGTGTTTGTCCACATTTAGTTAGGGTAAACCACAAAATAAGGGGCCCATCCCCCTTTATTTTGCCCCTTTACAAAGTAATTTGATTTTAATTTTAAAATTTGCACAAAAAGAAACCCTAAGGGTGACGTCTCAGTACTTTTGGCAAGTCGTTGAGCAATAAGGGGAAGTCGTTGGGCCTCCTAAGGCCTTCCCTTCAAATGCTAGGGTCTTCTCCATTGTGCAAGGGATCCTCCTCATCACAAGGTGCCAAGTGTCCATCAAATCATCATCACCACCAAACCCTAGCCCTAGTCAAGACGTCAAGCCCCAAAAGTGTGGTGTAAGGCCTCCAAAGGAAAGTCGTTGGGCTAGATAGGGCTAGGTATCAACGCCAAGGTCTTCTCTCTTGCCTCCAAAGGCAATGTCCAACCTCTATCTTTCCCCCCAAATTCTGGGTCATGGCATCCAACATGTGGGTTTCCTGGCCCAATGAAGGCCCAAGTTGGGCTTCTTCCTTCAAAATGTCCATCAGACAAGGTCCTGCAAAGATAGATGAGTGCGCCCTCCAAGGGTCTCAAGTCAAATGTATCATGGCAAGTAAAATCACATTTAATACAAGAGCCACCTAAACATGTGCATTAAAACTACTTCATCAAATTAAACAAGTGCTCAAAGACCCTATGAAATTTGCTAAGTTTAGGTATGGAAGGGTTGTCAAGGTGACCTATTGGGTGAGTCATTCCTTAAGTCAAGGAGTGTTTCCTAGGTGGATCCCTCTCAAAGTCATGTCGAGAAGATGAAGTGGATGGGGGTAAGACTTTTGGGCATGGGGTTCATGACATACAAGGGTTCATATTGTCTCATTTATGGGTTCCTTTGTAGAGGGTGTGTTGCACCTTCGTTTTCAATGCATCATTTTTCCAAGACCATTTATTTGTCATTAATTAATTAAAGTCCAGAACAATTGGGTACTCCAAAAGGGTAACATAAGACTTGAGAGGCAGTACCACAATGTCACTTGAAGGGAGAGGTACATAGAGTGCCATAGGGGTAAAGCAAAGGTTGTAACGCACTTGTGTAGATCCCTAAACAAGTGGAACGTCTATATAATATGAATTTGTTTCTTGCAGGTCTTTGATTTTTTAGGAGAAACACTTCATCGTTCTCAAGACCTCTTTGGGTGAGCATCTGGAAGGTTATAGTTTTTCCTTTTATCTTTTTCCATCTACATTCCCTCTAGGCCTTCAACCCCTTCTTCCCATGAAATGAGGTACAATCCCTTCTTGGGTCAGTACACCCGAAAATCCCAAAAGATAAGGAGGTGAAAAGGATGAAGTGTGAAAAATGATAAGTATGATCGGGAATGGCACGATGACTCATCAAGGGGACCTCCCAATAGCAAACCCATCCCCAAGGGTGACCACTTACTAGGGCACAATGTCAACCACCAAGGTGAAACAGGGAAAAGAGCATAATTTCCAAGCACACATTCTATAATCAAAAGCATCTTTAAATGCAACATACTCAAATGCCTCAAGTATTAAAGTGACACTTACCACAATACACGACTTGTACCTCATGGAGCACGACCCATCATCTTCCGGAAGCAAGCTGATGTGGTGAATGCCATCATGACGAATCGAGGATGAGTGGTGGTACTCCATGTGCATGTGGACGTTGTCAATCATTTGTCTCTCGGTACTCCATGTCTGCAACCTGAGGGCCTCGAGACATCATCTGATTTTTATGAACAAAAATACATTGAGCTTATTAACAGCACAGCAGAAACTGAAAACAATCACAAAAATTGACACGGATATTTTTGGGTAATTACCCCAAGAAAAACCCTGAAGGGAAAACCAGCAAATGAGAGTTTTATTGATTCAAGAAGAATTCAAAAAATTTATTACAACAATTAATGAACCTGTACTTACCTTAGAAATCTAAAAAATCGTTCCAGAGAAATCTGCACAAAATTGTCTTGGAATTCATGCACAACCATAACATCACCCTCTCAAATATGCCTCGATTTGCGTGCAACATGCTTTGGTATTTGTGCCCAGCCTTTATGTTGCCTTGGGAAATGCACCTAGCATGTATGTTTCCTTGGGAATTGTGCCCAACCTATATGTTTCCATGGAAAATGTGTCGTGCCTTAGGAAATGTGCCCTTGCTACCCCTTGCGATTTTCTATCCACTGTAAACTATCCCTCTTCTCTTCACCTCTCCAACAATCACTCATCACAATGAGTCGACTTTTCCTCTCTCTAGCTTCTTTTACCTCCATATCTCCAACCTCATAATCTTCACCTCGATCTACGGACGAGATCGACTTAGATCAATGGTCACGATATTATCTAAAGTTCACTTTAATTAACTTTATGAACTTTAGCTAAGCCAACATTAATTAATAATTAATTAATGTGCTTTTTGATAAAAATCACTTTATAAAAATAAAGTAAGCCTGAGAAAGTTGTCGGACGACTTCTACATGCTTTGACTCTAAGCCAATGCAGAAGCACCTGTCCAAGCTACAATATTTTAACAAATTTCACCAATGGTCCATTTTGCATATCGTTGCATGTCAATTGACCAGATTTATAGTCTTATCTTTTTAATTTATTCCTTCTGTCATGACTCGTTTTCCTTTTTGCAAGTTTGCACTAGAAATCCTTTGTTGAATAGTGCATTGCATTGTCAACAATTTTGCAAGCTTTTGCATGTTACACTTGTAAAAATATTTTCATTATATTTGTGTCTGAAGTTCCACATCAATATACAAACTCTTATTAAATATTCAAGTCTTGTTTAGATTGGACCAACTCCAAGTACATTAGGCTAGTGGTTACAATTGTTCCCATCAACCCTTATAATGGTAGCCCATGCACACTGCTTCAAGTGTAAATTTATAGGGTCATTTTTCAACACCTTTACTTGTAAAGAGTTAAACTGACTAAATATGAGAATTTAAAATCTTGAGCTATGTTTTGACTGTTCATTAGCAATTTTACTGTAAAACAAGAAATCCATGAATTATAAATCATTTTTAAAGGAAAACCAATAACTTACGACTATATAAAATTTGTCAAATGTTATGTTTTACATGGAGATTTGGTTGATTCGCAAATTAAACATTTGATAAATTAGAAAAAAAATAGCCATTGTGCTACAAATGGTCAATGTGAATTTTTTAACATGATCCTAGCCAAACTAGGTTGAAGAACTACTTATTAAAATGAAAACTATAAATGTTTGGCAATATCTTTGTAAAAATCCTCAATTTTCTATGGATTTATATAATTTCAAGAAATTTTTTGGCGATTTTTCAAGTAAAATAATTTTATCATATAGAAATTTGGGTGAATATTCATTAGCAAAGCATTTTTGGAAAAATTGGGATAAATTAGCCAAATGGCAAAATTTAGCCCCTAAATTTTTCCTAATTAAGTTGTCATCAAAGCCTCCAATTAATCTAAACACATATCATCAATGGATAATAAAAAGATATAAAACCACCTCAAACTTAATATCAAAGTTCTGTATGTTCAAACAATTTGTGTTGTGAGCATGTAAACTTGTTATACATATGTTGCAAATCATAAACCAATGATACTGTGAACTTTCTTGTCTATGGTCATCAAAGCATACAAAAGGAATACAAGGTATCATGTTAAGGATTTTAAGGTATCGAGCATCTTGACTTGCCTAAGTTTGCTTTAGAGTTTCTCTCTTCACATACATGTTGGCAACTTCTTTATCAAGTACTATGGTCCTCGATATGCAATGGTTTAAGGTTACAAATGATAGGGCTAGCAACTATTACTTTCCTAAACATCTCTTTATAATAAAGAGAATGAATGACATTGAAAGAAATGTCAATGGCCATAAGATATTCTACAATTGCATACTTTGCTTCGTATTTGACTTCAGCCTTATACATGTCCATTATAGATGCCCTTGCAGCCCTCTTTTTGGTTGCATTACCTCCACTAAAAGACCTCCCTACCTACTCAAGCCTTCAACTTCAAGCACGGTCCACAATGATTCATTATATGAACCAAAATCCAAAGTGTGATTTTTTTGGATAAAAGAACCAAACGTGTTAACATTTTCAATTGACATATAAAAGTCAAATAATATTGCTTTCTACTTGCGGTCACATTTGTTGGATTTTTATAAAATTAGTTAGCATTAGATTTACCATAGCAATTTAATCTTCTTTCATATTCAATAAGCATATACTGAACTATAAAGCAACAGATGAACAAGAACAAGAAGACACAAAGATTTATCCTGGAAAACCCTTCTTCACAAGGGAGAAAAACCCAACAAACTTTTCTTAGAGAGAATATCCTTGCCAATACAATATAACCAAGAGAACCAACTCTATCCACTAGAGCAAACCAACAAAGAAGAATACTTATCTCCACAAGAGATAACCCAGCAATGCAGATGCATCAAGCCCTAGCCATAGCGCTAGAGTAACTGGCCTCCACCAGTGCATCACCAAGACAAAAGATAAACCTTGGCGAGGGTTATGAGGAAACCCTAGTCAACTTGCACCCTTCTTCCTTCCTCCTTCGCTGGACATCTACAACTACTGTTCTCCACAAGACTTTGCGCTATAGATTAGTGAGTGTGTGTGTGAAATGAGGAAGGCATCACCTTTATTCATACTGGATTGGGAAAGTGTCTTTTCAAGTGGTGTTGACTTGTCTTTCTGGAAAATATATTATCTCCATCTTTTTCCTGTGGGTCCGACTTCTCTTCTGGGATCTTCAAATTTCTTTTGAGGCTTCTTTAATCTGTTCAATGGTTATTCTCTGACTTCTTGGCATTTTCATCTCTAAGAAAAGTTGTCCCGGAGGTGAATACCTCTCGCTGCTACCAAAAACACCAACACTCCCTCTTAGCTAGGGAGGTATTCTCCATGATGTTCTCCTATGGTCCTCATAGCCCCGCAGGCTATGCCATGGTCCTCAGACCATGCCATGGTCACGCAGATCATGCTACATGTATCATCACCACGTCACACATGGCTACGACCAATGTGGACCTATTAATCTCGTCTACGGGTTACAACCCGCTAGAGAACACTAGGGCTACAACCTCGTAGTGCGTGTCATCATCAGCAAGGAATACAACCACAAGAGGTATCCACTTGGGCTACACCCCAAGGGATGATGGGCTACAATGCATAATATCCCAACAACATGAGCTACACCTCAAGGGTCGATGGGCACCAACCCAGGATGTCATCACAAGTCAACCCAGCTCAGTCCATCGAGGAGTACAACCTAGAAAAATATCCCAATCACATGGGCTACACCCAAAGGGTTGTTGGGCACCAACCCAATATAATATCCCAACCACGTGAGTTGTACCTCAAGGGTCGTTGGGCACCAACCCAGTATAATATCCCAACCACTTGAGTTGCACCTCAAGGGTCGTTGGGCACCAACCCAGTATAATATCCCAACCACTTGAGCTACACCTCAAGGGTCGTTGGGCACCAACCCAGTATATCGTCACAGGTCAACCTGGCTCAGTCCATTGAGGAGTACGACCTGGAGAATGTCTCATGAAGCAGCAACTATCAACACTCCCTCTTACCGAGAGGGGCATTCTCTACCATTTCAAGTTTTATCACGGAAGTACTCAAACTTCAATTTAGAAAGGGGCTTGGTGAGAACATCTACAATCTGCTCATCTGTAGGAAGGTACTGCATCAGTACTGCTTTCCTCAGAACCATGTCTCGAATGTAATGAAACTTAATCACGACATGTTTTGAATTGTCATGAGATACTAGATTCTTTGAGAGCTTCACACAGCTCTAGTTGTCATAATGAATCACGGTGGGATCCAGCATCTACCCAAAAAATCCCGCAAGGAGCTTCTGAAGCCACACTACTTCGCATACTGCCATACATACTGCAATACACTTGGCTTCTGTGGTACTCAAGGCCACAGAAGTATGTTTCCTGCTACACCAGGAAACCATGGCAGACCCCAAACTGAAGCAACACTCAGAGATGTTCTTCCTGTCAATTATGCTCCCTACCCAATCAAAATCAGCATATCTCTACAATCTCATGTCAATACTGGAAGCATATCTCAGGCCATATCCAACTGTGCCTCGCAAGTTTCTCAACACATGCTTCACAGCTACCCAAGTATCTCAACTACATAGCAAATATTTGGTCTGGTGTTAACCAGATAAATCAATGATCCAATTAGTTGTTCGTACATAGTTGGATCAATCAAATCTGAATCAAAAGAAGGCTCACTCAACTTCTTCATATTCGACACCATCGATGTCGCCATGGACTTACAGTCCAACATCCCAAAATCTCCTCAAAATCTCAACTGTATACTTCCCCTGACTCGAGAAGATCTCATCAATTCTTTGCCACACCTCTAGTCCCAAGAAATAGTGTATCATGCCAAGATCCTTCATTTCAAATTCAGAGGCCAACTCATGTTTGCACCAAGCAATGAGACGCTCTGCTCCGGTGAGAAATAAATCATCAACATACAAGATCAAAATCAGGGACTCACCATCAACAATCTTATAGTACAGGTTGGCATCAGCAACACTCTTGCTGAAACCCAAACTCATCACGTATCCATCAATCCTCGCATACCAAGCTCGAGGTGCCTGCATGAGTCCATACAGGGCCTTCTTCAACCTGCATACATGGGACTCCTTCCCATGAATCACCAAACCATTTGGTTGCTCGATGTACACCTCTTCCTCAATCTCTCCATTGAGGAAGGTTGTCTTCACATCCATCTGATATAGTCTCCAACCCATGGTTGAAGCAAGGACAATGATCGTTCGAATGGAGGTGTACCGAGCAACAGGAGCAAATGTCTCCTCATAGTCTATTCACTCTACCTGAGAGAATCCTCTAGCCACAAATCTTGCTTTGTGCTTCTCGATGCTCCCTAGTACCACTTATTTAAGTACCACTTAAAAATCGTTCCTAGTACCAATTGTTTAACTTATACATCATTTACAAAAAAAATGTCTCGTTTTGCGAGAATTTTTTTATTTCCAGACAACATTAAATAAAACCTAAGGGGGACTTAGCACATTTCCATATGACTCAAAAATGATAACTAGCATGGTAATATACATTAGACACTAGATTTAGACAACACACCAAGGCCTAGTCACTAGGACATACTCCAGCTTTGGAGTTGATTGAGTAAAAAAACTTAAAAATTATAACTCGCTTGTAAGGCAACAAGGTACAATTAGAAAGTAAAAAAAACA
>ML807240.1:141126-153991 GCA_009831015.1 Picea engelmannii
CTCAAAACCCTCAAAACGTCTAAGCTGCAGAGCTCAAAGAGGAAAGTAAGAAATGACCAGAATGCCCTGAGCAATTCACCCTCCTTCCTTTTATCCCTCCTAATTTTCACTTAAATTATCATTTTGGCTTTCTAAGGTTCTTTTCTCCAATTATATCATAAAGCCACTTTACCTTTTTCCTTTTAATCTTTGTCACCTTTAGATAATAACTTAATTATTTGGTGGCCCCGTTTTTGACCCTCTTAGTCCCCTTTTTCTTAATGCGACTATAGCCTAGGGTGAGGAACTAGGCTACTAAGTCCCCCATGGTCAATATCACATGGAAGGGGACATTACAATAGCTCTTGCTGGAAATTGCTTGCCCACAAGCAATTCTAAACCTGGATGCTGTAAAACTTGTTCACCCTCCCAAGTGGCGTCCTCTATTGGAAAACTTTTCCATTTGATCAAATATTCCATGATGCTCCTGTTTCTTAACTTCCTCTCCCTCATCTCCAATACCTTCTTTGGTATCAAAATCAATTGGCCTTCCTCATCAACAGGTAGCAATTCTGCATTAGTAGTAACATGCTGTCCCACTACTTTCTTTAGACATGAAACATGGACGACATTATGAATCGTGTTCCCTGGTGGTAACTCTAGCTCATATGCAACTGCCCCCACCTTTCTGCTCATCCTGTATGGCCCATAAAACGAGGCTTGAGCTTCTCAGCGCCACTCCTTTTGATGGATGCCTGCCTGTATGGCTGGAGCCTTAGATAGACTAAGTCCCCTACCTCAAAACTGCGCTCCACTCTATGTTTGTCTGCATAAAATTTCTGTTGGTTTTGGGATCTTTGCAAATGATCCTTGAGCTCCCTAAGTATGTCTTGACTTTCCTGTATCCACTCCTTAGCCATAGGGGCTTTACTATCCCCAAAAACAATCTCCATGAAGGTGAGCGAATCATATCCATATAGTGCTCTGAAAGGAGACATACTGATGGACATGTGGTGAGTGGTGTTGTAATAGTACTCACCCAAGTGCAACCGCTTGACCCACACTCTTTGTTGTCCTGCCACATAATTTCTGAGGTACCCTTCCACCCATTTGTTAACTATTTCAGTTTGACCATCTGTTTGTGGATGATAGTTGGTGCTAGGGGTCAATTCCGCCCCAACAAGCCGAAACAATTCTCGCTATAAAGTGCTCATGAATCTACTATCCCCGTCACTTACAATAGCCTTGGGTAGCCCATGTAATCTGAAAATCTCCCTTAAAAATAAGTTTGCTATCTATGATGTGCTATACTCCATGGATATGGCAAAAAAATGAGCAAATTTTGTCAAGTGATCTACCGGCACAAAAATGCCATCCTTCCCCTATGCCCTGGGCAATCCTGTAATAAAATCCATAGATATGCTTTCCCATTTGTGCTCTGGAATGGGAAGAGGCTGTAATAAACCTGTTGGGTGGGTGTGTTCATCCTTGTTTTGTTGACATGTGACACATTCCCTGATGTGGCGCATAACGTCCTTCTTGAGGCCCTTCGAAGAAAATCTTTCTCTAATCTGTCCATAAGCCTTGAGGTACCCCTGATGTCCTGATGTCCTGCTAGTGGTGAATTATGAAATGCTTGCAACACCCTTTCCTTAAATTTGGATTCAGGGACCAAATAGATCCTCCCTTTATGGCATATGATATCATCCACAAGCTTGTACCTGTCATCCCTGACTTGGCCATCCATCAATTCGCATGCAAACTTGTTTTTTGAGTATTCCACCAACATGTGTGATTTCCATTCAGCTGATATCTCAAACATGGAATAAGTTGAGGGTCTTCTCGATAAAGCATCTGCTACTACATTGTTTTTCCCTTAAACAAATTCTATGTCAAAGTCATAGGCTTGGATTTTACTCACTCATTTTTGTTGTCTCTCATTAAGATCCTTCTGCTCAAGAAAGTATTTGAGGCTATTATGATCAGTTATGACTACAAATTTCACTCTCACCAAGTATTGTTTGAATTTGGCTAGTGCATGCATGATGGCTAGCATCTCCTTATCATATATGGTGTATAATAACTCAGGCCCTCTTAATTTTCTTCTCTCAAAAGCAATAGGATGCATGTTCTGCATGAGTACAACCGCAACTCCTTCTCCCGATGCGTCACACTCTAATATGAATGGTTGGGAAAAATGTGGTAAAGTTAGGACTGGACAAGTGCTCATGACCTTCTTCATTTTATCAAAAGTCAGTTTTGCTTCATCACTCCACTTGAATGCACCCTTTCTGGTCAAATTAGTCAATGGTACGCATAGTTGTGAAAAACCTTTAACAAACCTCCTATAATAGCTGCAAATTCCAAGGAATCCCTTGAGCTCTGTAAGTGTCTTAGGTAAGGGCTAATCTAAAATACCTTGGATCTTCTCCTGATAAACTTGCACCCCTTGTGCCCCAATGATGTGCCCCAAGTATAGTACCTTTGTCATCCCAAATTCACACTTGGACTCTTTTGCGTACAATGACTGTTCTTCCATGATGTTCAAGATCTCATCCACATGCTTGAGATGATCCTCCCAGGTTTTGCTAAATATTAGCAAATCATGGAAGAAAACCAATAGAAACTTCCTTAATTGCTTATTGAATATACGATTCATACATGATTGGAAGGTGGTTGGTGCATTGGTTAGCCCAAAAGGCATAACTAAAAATTCATAATGCCCATAGTGACACCTAAAAGCTGTCTTGTGTATGTCTTGCTCCCTCATCCTAATCTGATGGTATCCTAAGCGTAGATCAATTTTTGTGAAATAGACTGCACCATGAAGCTCATCTATCCTTGGAATGGGGTACCTGTTTTTTATTTTCTTTTTATTTAAGGCTCTGTAATCAATACACATGTGCATTGTTCCATCCTTCTTTTTGACCAACACAATGAAAGATGCAAATGGGCTTGAGCTTGGCCTAATATGCCCCATGTCCAAAAGTTCTTTGATGGCTTTCTCAATTTCATCCTTGAATTTCTTTGGGTGCCTGTATGGTGTGGTAATGACAGGTTTGGCACTTTCCTCTAGTTCTATAATGTGTTCAAAGCCTCTATCTCGTGGTTATCTTGGGGGAATCTGTCCAAAAACCCTCTCATGCTTGTCAATTATCCTCTGTATGTCTAATGAGTAGTGTTGGCGCTTATCCTGAGTGTTTTGGGTGACAACTAGGCACTCTGTCGCATAAGGCACGTCCCCATGCCTGAAAACAACCTCTATGCGCTTTTGCTGAGACCACCCTGGGTGTATTCTCTGTCATTCCCTTCAAGGTTACCCTTTTTCCTTCTTCAGAATTGAAGGACATGGAGAGAGCACATTGGTTTAATGCTGGAGGAGCAAGGGTTATGGGAGTTTGCTGAAGTGACAACAATACTTCTAGTAGATCCAACATAGTAACCAACTCATCTCAAGAAGGATGTGATGGCAAGAAGAATCATCATTGATGAAGTGAAGGACCACATCATTCTTCATCTGTCAGGAAAGAAGACATCCAAGGATATGTGGGAAGCATTGACCAAATTGTACTAGTCAGATAACCAAAGTAGAAAAATGTTGCTCAGAGAGACACTCAGGAGCACAAATATGGCTAGGGGAGATTCTGTTGCAACCTACCCAACCAAGTTCACTTGGATTAGAGATGAGATGGAGGTAGTTGGGGAGATCGTAGATGAGACTGAGTTGGTGAGGACAACCTTGAATGGCTTCAACAAGCAGTGGGATGTGTTTTTCTAAGGAGTGGTAACACGGGAGAAGCTTTCTGACTAGGAGAGGCCGAGGGACGATTTTACTCGGGAGGAACTGTGAGTTGGGTCTTCATAGGCCAGCTTGCCAAAAGTTGAGGATGAGGAGAATCTTGCCTTAGCAGGTGAAGGCAAGTTCCGAGGAAAGAAGGGCCCCAATGGGGGTTCAACCTAAAAGGGAGAAAAAAGGAAGGATTTTAGCAAAATTAAATGTTTTGCTTGTCACAAGCCATGACACTTTGCCAGCCAGTGCCCAAACAGGAAGAAGGGCAACAAGAAGTCATAGATGGCAACTTCAACTTTAGTAGAAGCTAATGAGTTTGCAAACATATTTGAGAGTGCGTTTTCACTCATTACTTGTCTTTCGAGTTCAACCAACAGTGGAGTCTAGTGCATAGATAGTGGTGCCTCTAGTCACGTGACTGGAGTGCGAGATTACTTCTCTAGCTTGAAGGAGGAGGAGATAGACCTCGTTATTGAGATGGGAAATAATGCCATCGGGCAACAGGCCATGGGACAATGACATTTTAGAGGGAGTCCGAGAAACCACTAATGGTGAGAGATGTGCTATATGTTGTAGGGATGACGAAGAACTTGATATCAATTTCAGCCTTCAAGGATAGGGGGAGTGTGTTCTCATTTCAGGATGGGAAAGTGTACATTAGGCCCAAGGTCTCCAACTCTGCTAAAGTGATTGGAGTCAGGAGAGAGAAGCTGTATAGGCTTCAGTTTGAGCTAGCCCGAGCATTGGTGAGCAATGCATTTGACATGGCAGAGTTGTGGCATATGAGGATGGCGCATTTGCATCATGGAGCACTTAAAGTGCTCAAGGAGATAGTGACAGGGCTTCTAGATTTCAGCACAGAGCATCATGAGGTATGCAAGGGATGTGCTATGGGGAAGTACACCAAGACAACTTTCCCAAACAGTGACAACAGGACAAGAGGCATCCTTGATTTGGTACACCCAGACTTATGTGGACCCATGTCATCAGTATCCTTGAGTGGGTATGAGTATTATGTCACCTTCATCGATGACCATTCCAGGAAGACCTGGATCTATTTCATGAGGACCAAGGACGAGGTCCTCAGTCAGTTCCAAGAGTTCAAAGATCTTGTGGAGAACCAAATAGGCAGAAAGATCAAGACATTGAGATTCGATAATGGAGGCGAGTACACCTCGAAGGCCTTCAAGGATTTCTATGCAGGTGTTGGGATGAAGAGGGAGTTGACTGTTCTGTACAATCCTCAGCAGAACGGGGTGGTGGAAAGGAGGAACGGGGCCATTGTTGTGGTTGTGAAGGCTATGTTGTATGATCAAGATTTGCCTAGATTCTTATGGGCAGAGGCTTGCAACATTGCAGTCTACATACATAACATGAGTCCTCACAAGGTGTTTGTTGAGTTTTGGTACCTTGGGAAGTGGTCCCCTAGTGTTTTTGAGTGCCTAACACTAAAGTGGGAAAAGTACCCCTCAGTCACTTTACTTTATGTCATAAAGTCAAAGTGACTTTATGAGCTCATTAATTATAAAGTGACTTAGGAAACTTAAGTAAAGGGGGAGATCAAATCTCCACCCTTGATCTTGGTTGGCTAAGATCTAATCCTAGCCATTGGTTCCTAGGTTAGCCTAAGGATGAGGCTAAAGAGAAGGTGGAGGAGGAAAAATGGATTAATTGTTCACTTGCATGAGAGGTGAAGAGAAGAAGAGGAGAAGTGTGGAGAAGAGAGGGGTGCACTTGTGAAGGAGGGCACACCAAGAGGAAGAAGGGCGCACCAAGGAAGAGGGGCACACTTGAAGGATATGAGCACGGTTTCCAAGGCAGCTCCAACAGTAAATGATGGGCGCATTCATTGAAGAGGGCGCAGACTTCAAGGTAGAGAGCAGCAAAAGGAAAGGACGCAAATCCGAACAGAAAGGGCACGCACTTCACGGAAAGTTGGCTCAACTTTCAAGGAGGATTTGCTGCTAAACTTGAGATAAGTTTGGCTGTAGCTTTCTTGTATTCTCTGCTGTAATAATTCCTTATCAAACTCCATAATAAATTCCTCTTCACTGGTTTTCCCCATGGGGTTTTTTCTAGGGTCATGTTGACAAAAAATACATGTGTTAAATTCTTGTGGTTTGCATATTTCATTATCAGCATTTAAGTGTAAAGTTCTAGAGGTGTGTTTCAAGTTTTTAATGGTTGTTAGATGAGTAATTTTGGACAGAAAATTTATCCTTAAATTAACCTTGAACAACAACATTAAAACGAGCTTGAAATCTGTCCTAAAGGCAGCCTTAAACTAAGCAGTGTTGTCAGACCTGTTAGTGAATCAGAACAGACCTTTAAACAGTCCTAAATCAGTCAAAGAACAGACCTGTGGTGGCAGCCTCAAGGAGCCTTGAATTTCTTCATGGTATTAGAGCTTAAGGGCACAAAAGAGGGCTGATAATTTGCAAACAATTGGCAGAATTTTCACTCACCTTGACAACATGCTTCTCGGTCATTTTATCATCAGTTGGCAGCCATGTCTTTTAGAGGGTTGAGGGTGGAGGATAGGCTAGCTGGGGCCGGAAATGGGTCTCCATGGAAGGCTAGGATAGTCTTGATCTTGGAGGAGGGTGAGCTATGGGACATTGTGGAGAGTTCCGTGGTTCCTCCTATAGATGCAGTGCTCTTGGCAGAGTTCAGGAAGAGGAACATCAAGGCCAAGAAGACTATCCTAGATGTAGTGAAAGAACATATTATTCCTCATGTTTTTGGTAAGGACTTTGCATTTCAGATGTCGCAGTCCTTGTGTAACCTTTACCAGAGCCCTAACCAAAACTGGAAGATGGTGCTCCAAGAGAAATTGAGGGGCACTAAGATGACTAAGACTGATTCGGTCGCCTCATTCTTCACGAGGTTTTTACAGATTTGTGATGAGTTGGCAACTGTGGGGGAGATAGTGGATCCATTAGAGTTGGTGAGGACAACCTTAAATGGCTTCTCGAAATTGTGGGAAAGATTTGTACGAGGCATTGTAGCCAGAGAGCATATGTCTAGCTGGGAGAGGCTATGGGATGACTTTGTACAGGAGGAGCTCAGGATTGGCTCAGGATCTACTAGTCAATGACGTGGTGGGGATGATGGTGAGGATATTGCTTTTTTTGCAAAGGGAAAGAAGAAGACCAAGAAAGGTCCCAAGGGTGGGGCCAAGCAGCAGCAGAAGGGAGGTGAGAAGCAGAAGGATACGAGCTGCATCGAGCTCTCTGAGAATCCAATGTTTCATGACAGATCCAAACACATTGAGTTCAGATTTAACTTCATCAGGGACTGTGTGTAGAAAGGGATAGTGAAGCTACAATATGTGCCTACAGGTGAACAAGTGGCAAACAATCTCACGAAGGTCTTGTTGAAAGGCAAGTTTGTCTTCTTCAGGGACAAGTTGGGGGTGGTACAGAACACCTTCCTTGCTAAGAGGAAGTGTTAATTTTGTAGCTCAGAAGGTGTCTCAGCATAGGCCTAAGTGTCCTAGGCATGCCAATGGACATTAATTAAATATGCAGATCAACATTTTAGTTATATCTTAAGTTTTGACTTAGGAAAAGCATAAAAATCATGTAAATGATTTTTATTGGCTTTTCACTCAAATTTCTAAAGTATTTCTAAAAGATTCATGAGTGATAAAAGGAGGCTGAGGGTGAGGGTACAAGACACATTGTGTTGAGCTAAGAAGATGGTGCTTGGATGAGAAAGAGGAGGTCGATTTTGTAGCTGAGCGAGAGGCCGACTTAGTTGGGCAAAAGGGGGGCGTACAACAAGCCGTATAGCAGCGACAGAAGGGGTCGAACAAGGGGCCGTACCACAGCAAGCAGGAGAGGCCGAACTCAGAGGCCGTTTAGGCTGAATTTCTGAGCAAAACTGGGCCGAGGCAAAGAGCTGTACAGGCCGTACTTAGCTGGGTCGTACAGTCTCATTGTGGTTGGGCCGTACTGCTGGGAAGATAGCAAAATTTCTGCTGTAAGAATTTCTATTTTGCTGCTGTAAATATTATTCCTCTGAAGCCAATAAAGTCCCTCTTTGCTGGTTTTCTCCACACTGGGGTTTCCAGGGTAATTTTTGGTGTATGTGTTTTTTATGTGCTTGGTTTCTTGGTTATTTTCCACTGTGCAAATGTGTTAGAACTCAGCTGTAAATTTTCTGCATAATTTTTAGAAGTTATATCAGCAGTAAATTAATTTCTGGGTATATAAAATTATTGGCATTAAATTTCTGTTGCTGGGTTTAAAAATTAACAGATAGATCCCATGGTTATTGCAAAAAAATACTATGAGCATCATTCTATTAATTTCACTTCATGTTCTACCAATGATTTAATTATTATGTCAATGCCATATACATAGATAATGTTATGGTTGCGACATCCTTTTCCACCATGTATGCTTATGGGATTATGGGAACTTCGTTTTAAGTTAGACTTGAGATGTTTTCATAACTGAATATTGCTCAAATATAAGGAAGTCCCCTAATCTAGTTTAGAGGAACCCTCTAGTGAAAATCTAAACAACCTAAAAGTTTTATCAATCATATTAGAGACATTGTTGATTCAATGAGAATTTATCTCGATAGAAGGATGGCAAGGATGTAAATTCCTTCCTACAAGGTTACAATTTTTATGGATTTAGTCTTTAGTGTAATTGCATAACAGTTTAATATTTATTATTTTGGTCGACATTTTGAGTCATACCTATGACTCATCATTAGAGACACAAGGGAGGAGAAAAATAACAACACTGCAATATTATGTTGGCTTAGATTCTTAATATGAGCACTCGGCAACAAGTTAATTCAATAATTCTTTTCGCAAGGAAAACTTTGTGGGATCCCCCCCCCTCTTCCTTGGAATATCTAGATGGAGGGTGTCTCAATTGCCAGCCACAATAGTTGCTGGTAACCTTGAGGGACTAGACCAAATTTGAACCTATGACCTATGGCTTCCCCATCGGTAACATGCGTGGGGAAGACGGTTAAACCAATTGAGCTAACCCTTGGGGCTTGTTAATTTGATATGTTAATGTTGGTTTTATTATTATTTATGTTATAGAAAGAGTTTGCATTTTTTTATAAAAGGTAAAGATAAACTACTTTTGAAGTTGAATTATAACTAAACTACTTATGTTATGATTTTTTTTCCAAGGAAAATGTCATGAGATCCCACCCTTTTTCCTAGAATATCTTGATGGAGGGCAGCTCAATTGCCAACCACAATAGTAGCCAGTAACCCAGCGAGACTTAGCTAGATGGGAACCTTAGTTGGAGTAAAACCAGAGACCTCGTGACAAACTTTGCCTTGAAACAGTCTATTCAAACCAAATGAGCTAACTCACTAGGATACTAATATTATTATATATGTAGAACTTAACTCTAAGAAACATTAAGGAAATAAGTTAGTTAGGATCAAAAGATAAGTTTTTGGCATATGAGTAAGTTGGCAATTGAGTGTTAAGAAGGGGATAAATCAGGTTTTAAGAAAGTATTGTTATTAGGATTTTGGGGGAACAATGCCATATGAGGTATCTCTTAATCACTAATGTTTTTATTTATGAAGAAATAAAATATACTAAGGGATTAAGCTTGTTAGGATTAAGGGATAAGGATTAGGTATATGATTACATGTTAAGATGTAGATTATTTAGTTTTTTAGAGAGTGTTATTGTTAGGCTTAATGGAAAGGTTAAAATTGATTGGTCCAAATGGAAATTTGTTTGAATATTAGGTTCAAGTTATATGATCAATGATTATTTAGGTTTGGGTTCTTTGAGAATGTTGATAGCAAGTCTTCCGTTGTTTAAATTTAAGCCATCTTCTCTATTTAAGTTTGTGGGTGTCTTTTCAATTACAAGGGTCTCCCTAACTAATATTTTCAGAACATTGCAATTTTCAGATTCCTTTTAGGACTTGAAGGTTGTGGTTGTTGACATAAGTGATTTTAGATGGTCATGTCTGTGTAAAATGGTTTAATGATTAATCTACACTATTTGCATTTAATGTTGGAGTCATTATGGTGATGTTTCAAAGGAAGGGGGCAACCTATGATCCTTTATATCTTTATTGTGTGATATTGAATCTAATAGATTGAATAATGTGATCACATAGAGAATTTATTATTCTTGCAAGAATCCATTGACCCACTTGCTCATTCATCGTTGGCAAGTAGAAAAGTGTGATCATTGTTAATTAGGTTTTGTAACAAAAAGCATGTACTTTCTTACTTTTAATGCAAGATTAAGTTGTTATACTTTTAATGTAAGATTAAGATGTTAGTAGCCAATTGGAGTGATTTGACTCAAATAATTAAGTCTTATCTCACAAGGCTGTAGGGGACCACAAAAATGGAAATATCCACTTAGTGAATGTTGCAATCGCTTATGCATGCTACAAGGTCTAGATGCAGTGCTAAGAAATATCACAATAGATGGAGGTGTAGGGAAAGACTATGGGGGAGAGTTGCAGAATTGATCAAAGTTACAAGTCCAAGGTTGCAATGTTGTAAGCAAAGTGTAATTCAAGGTTGTTGAGAGGTGTAATCTCGCCAACCAAAGATGCAAGATGGATATAAGACCACAATTCCAAGGTTGTGGGGGCACAAATGAGATGAATTTATAGGATAGGTTGAAGAACTACCATTCAAAGTCGTGGAAAGATAAGATAAGATAATTTTTATTAATGTCCATCAAATGACTACAAAAGTAGGTCCATGGGACTAAAGGAAAAAACTACTCGTAGATCAATGTCGAAAGAAAAAAATGATAAAGAACTAAGTTCCTAGCAAAACGCTATAAAGTTTAAACAATTAGTTTAACAAAAAGATAAGATAATAAAAATTCAATGATAAAATAAGAACATTGGACTTCGTGGTTGAAGACGCGAGAGGGGACATAGATGTAGGCTCATTGTTGGAGTCATTAATCAACATGAAAGGGTCTATGCAAAGGTGGATGATTTCCTCCAGGGACTGATTGGGGTTGAGGGAACTCAATTGTATGATCCCAGGGAGACTTGCTCTCCTAGCATCCAAGGCCGTGGGGAAAAAACTCCTGATAGAAATCTAGTTGCTTGGATGAATTCGAGGGGTAGATTGAGGGTTGGGTGGGGCTTGGCTTTGGAGCTGTTGGAACTGGTCCGTTTGTGTGTCTAGTGGTGCATGATTTGGGGTTTGGAATGACAACCCCTTATAGATTATGATTATGTCGTTTGCCCACTCGTGTGGGAGGTCAAGAAGAAGAGGCGTGAGGCCTCACCAATCTAGGGTTTGAAGCATCCTGTGCCTCCACCTGTCTCTTATTACCCTAATTCAATGAGGCAACTTGGAATTATGAAGTGATCCTCGTGGGAGTCTTATGCTGAGATGGTATGAGCAAAGACTAAGGTCTATGTCTGAGCACTTCTCTCATGAAGAGCAATGCATCTTTGGTCAAGATAATGAAGGAAAATTAAGAGGGAGTCCCTCGAATTGCAGATGAGGCAATAATAACAACCTATCATCTCATAGTAAAAGTGTCACTTGAAGATGAGATGCATCTCTATCTTTGGCTCCTCTAAGTAACAAAGCTGGCAAGTCCCTCCCTTGGAGAGACTTGCCAGCTTTGTTACTTGGAGAGTGTTGCAACCTTCCCTAGGGGGATCCTAAGTACTTGGATCTAGTGTCTTTGCATGTATGAAGAATGGACAAGAATGCCACCCTGTAGCTTTAAATAGAAAGCCATCTTTGGGTTGAGGCTCTTCTAGATTGTGGTCCGAGTGACTTGAATTTACTATCTATAGATGTTCTTTTGGATGGCTCGATTGAGGTTTTGCTTTGACAACAAAAATGGCTTGGCACATCTAAACAATACCCGAAGGGGGGTAAATGATATGGAGATATGGCCTCCCATTGGAGAAGCTGATATGCCTCTTGAGTACCAAACGTGGGCACGCCTTGTGGGGCAAGTTGAGGCGATGGCCTTGGAAGAGTAGAGTGCCGGACAGGGGTACTGAGTTCCCCCATACTTGGTGGTTGAGGACGCAAGTGGGGACTGAGAGGCTCATTGTCGAAGTCCCCAATCACTATGAAAGGGTCGATGCAAAGGTGGATGATATCCTATAAGGAGTGACCGAGGCTGAGGGCATTTGATTGCACGATCCCGGGAGAGCATAAGGTCGAGGGAACCTTGCTCTCCTACCATCCAAGGCCGTGCAAAAAAAAAACTAATGGGAACCTGTCTACTTGGTTGAATCTCAAGGGTAGTTCAAGGGTTGAGTGGGGCTTAGCTCTGGATTCCTCTAGAATTGGTTTGTCTATGTCTAGTGGTGCATGATTTGGGGCGTGGAACGAAAACCACTCACAAGCCTTGAAGAGATCTTTAGTCATGCACCGATGGGGGAGGTCGAGAAGAAGAGGTTCCAGGCCTCACCAATCTAGGGTTTGAAGCATCGCTTGTGGCCCCAATTGGTCGTGGTGACATGGAAGTATGAAGTGATCTTCTCGGGAGTCTCATACCGAGATGGTATGAGTAAAGTATGAGGTCAATGTTTGTGCACTTCTCTCATGAAGAGAGCAATGCATTTTTCGTCAAGATAACAAAAGAATGTAGAGAGGGAGCTCCTCAGATCCTGAAAAGGGAAATGATAACGATATTTGATCTCATAGTAAAATGGGCACCTTAAAATGAGATGCATCTCCCTCTCAGGCTGTTAGAAGTGGCAAATTTGACAAGTCTTGTGGGTGCAGGATGTGATGATTGGTCTTTACTCGGAGTCTGTGGGAGCACACTCGAAAGTGACCTAGGGGATCCCGAATGCATGCATCCAATGTTTCGACGTGTATAAATGATGGACGTTAATGCCATCCAACAACTCCAAAAATTGCTCCAAATAGAAACTCATCTTTGGGCCGAGGCTCTCCAAGAGTGCTATCCAAGTGCTTGGATGTATTGTTTGTAAATGTCCTCTTGGATGTAGTAGTGGGAGGCGTTGGACAAGGAACTTTAGCAATACCTATAACAACATCCTCTATACGTGAAATCTATTGAGACGGATCACATAGAGCATCTTGAGTGGTGGCCTCGTAAACATGAACATTATACTTACCTT
>ML807241.1:0-24146 GCA_009831015.1 Picea engelmannii
TGGATTTGTGGGATGGTGAACCTATTTAAGAAGCACAAACCAACAAAGAGAGAGAACAACGATATATATATTCCAATGAATTCTATGTATAATATCAAGGAGTTATACAATAAAAGTAAAGACACCTTTATAGGGAGGAAATGTATTGTTGCATTATATTAACTGAAAGTGGCAAATACAACCCATGCCTTGATGTTGCAAGGTCCCTTCCAATGGCTCTTTGCTTCAACACACACACCTTTGCTCCAATACTTTTGATGAAGAAGATCCACAACCCGACTTAAAGAGCTAAAACAAAGCTATCTCAAGTATAATCTATAGTAGAATTCTTCATGCATAAGCAAGCCTTAGCCTTTTCTATAAGAGATCCCTCTTTATATAGGGTGAAAGAGGGATGGATGGGGATATTAGGATGATCCCACTAAATTAGAGAAGCGAGTAAGATCCAAACCGATCGGAGACCACCTCATATTCTAGAATATTCCCTTCTAGAACCTTCGTGAATTTCACGTTTCCTCTTGTTTAAGCATCGTCGCACCCTATGCACAAGCAGCCTGTGACGACACCTTAGTCCAGTTTTGGTGCAACATGCGACGATAAAGCATCAACGCACCCCAAGCATAGAATAGGGTGTGATGATCTCCTTTGACATAGTTTTTAAGGAAGAAAAGATAATCCACTTTTCTCATGGAGAAATAATCTTTTCGTGTTTTTAGGGAACATGGAAGTGAGTCATGCACATATCGTTAGTCGATCACTGGGGTGACCAAAATAATGTGTAACACAATGCCCCCCAAAGTATGAAGTTGAAACCTGTGACAACTAAAATACTTTGTAGAATGTGTGTGTCAAAAACAAGGAGCACATCAGTCGGGAACCTGCAAACAATCAAGAATTTGCATAATAATATACCATCTTCTGAGGTAGGCATTCTCATACTCAGACTACAAGTGACTCTAATCATAAGTGTCAACTAAGTCATGGCCACTAAACATACACTGTGAATCCATGTCATCATGATTGAGCATAGCCACAAGAAATACTCTGTGGATCTATGTTCTTTAAGAATTTAAATTCGGACATAGCCACGAGACATATACAATGGATCTATGTGTCAGTACAAACTCATGAATACTTCATCACAACCTAGACTGATATGGTGATATCTAGGGTCTTCATTTCCATCATACAAAGTATGAATCTAGTCATGTGATTACAAGTGTCGAAGTCGAACATGGTAGAAACCACTTTATTACCAGTCATTAATGAAAATCGTTAACAAGTGTGAGGGAAATCATGTTAGGGACCTAACCCCTCACGTAGGTAGAATAATATATTTCCATGTAATAAAGGTCAATATTAATAAGGGCTAGCAATAAGGAGGAATATGTCCAATGTAAAAAGACCTAATAGAAGCTTCCGCTTCTAGAAGGATCTTCCTCTAGATGGTTCTTTTAATAGACATATTTAGTATAAATAGAAGTCGAGGGTATGAGAACTATTTTCTTGGATATTATTGTAATAGAGCTCTTCTCTGCTGGAGGTTGCCCCCTCGAAGAGGCAAGTAAACATTGCTCTAAGTAATCAAAGTGTTCTTTCTGGTATTATTCTTCCATCATTTTGGTATTATTGTGATGTTGTTCTAGATATATTGTTGTTCATATACCATTTCTAGCTATTTATTTCTGTTCTGCATACTTTTATATCTAGAATATTACAAGTGGTATCAAAGCACCTTCCTTGGTAGAAAATTGTGGGTTAATTTTTTTTCATGGTAGAGACGTATTCCAGCATCTTTAAGCTAGATAGATCTATCTTTACATGCATAAACTCATGGCCGGGGATTCACACAGGTAGGAAATACAAGTGGTACTTAAGCGCACATATGTTGGCCACCCTTGTAACCATTATTGGTACCCCTTCGAGTGGTAGCGCATCAGACAAGACATGTATACAGATCGACCTAGATCTCTTGAAGCCCTCCATAGATAAATCGATCGACTGCCTGACTGCTATAGTGTCACCGAGAACAACACTCACGAAGATACTCTCTAGTACTTGGGTAGTCTGGTAGCACGACTAAGGGCACGGTCTAGCCTCCTTAGTTGGTGCCCTGAGATATTGGGTTAAGTACTACTGTTGGACCTCACACGTATATCAAAGAGTTATAGCACAAGAAAAACCCTTGTCTGTAGAACCCTTGAATACCTAACCCTTGGGACAGAAACAAAAATAGAATAGATGAGATATATTATGGCACACATGTGTCTCCTGCATTCGAGTTGCGAAATTTCTACACATTTCTTCTTGTTAAGAATTTTGGTATTTCATCACTGCAGTATTCTTCATATCGGAGTATAACTTCACAAAAGTAAAAAAAAAAGTCTGGATCCTATTGGCACCATTATTTGAGACCTATTCCATTGGATTTCTCTCCTCTCCCTTATCGCAGTCATACCTATCATTTTTCAACAATTTTTTTTTTCTTGGGGACCCGACCCCCTTCCAACACCCTTATTTCGGCTTTATCCCATTGGATTCCATTCGTCGCCCTGATCGTTGTGATACACTTCACCCATAACCCATTTTATTTGTGGTCCCACCCGCCCCTTTTCGTGTGCCCTCGTCAGCATGGCCCATCCCGTAGCTAAGACTTGGAAGCTCACTTCACTACCTTGCACTCTAATTTCACAGAAACCCAACAAGAAGTGCCAATATTGCCAATATTGCGACAGCTCAATGCCAATATTGCCACCATCAATCAAAATATGTATTCCTCCATCACTGCCTCAATCGAGGAACTCAAAGAAGAGCTCAAATAAGACATTACTACCCAGCTTGAATCTGTCACTACGTTGATCCGTGCCAAGCTACATATCCCTGCAGATCTTTCCATATCTGACCCACCTTTGCATACCAAAGGTGAAACTTCCTCTCATTCCCAGAATTTTCAGTGCCATCACTTTCAACGTGACCTATGCCTTCCACGTGTGGATGTGACCAAATTTGATGGAACGGATCCCACTCGCTGGGTAACTCAAATGGAACATTATTTCTCTTGGTATGGCATTACGGATGAGTTGGCCAAACTTCAGTATGGGTTTCTCCATCTAGATCAAGAACGTTGGTAATGGAGAAAAAATGCCCACCAAGGGTATGTGGCTTGGACACACTTTGTGGCAAAGATTTATGAATGCTTTGACAGTGACACCAACCATTTAGGCCGTTTGAAAAAGTTGAAACAATCTGGCACCATGGAAGACTTTATAGCTTCTTTTGAGAGACTAGCTTTTTGTACAAAGGGCATGTCTGATTCTTTTTTCCGATATTTTTTTATCAATGGCCTCAAGGATGAGATTTGTGCTCATGTCCTCATGGCTCGGCCTCAGTGTTGGGTGGATGCTACTAAAAGAGATAAGAAATCACAACAGGTTTCCTCTTCTCAAAACATAAAACCCTCCTTTATTCCTCACACTAAACTAGTAACTCCCACTCATCCTTTTACTGCACTAAAGATCTAGAAATTGACCAAGGCCGAAATGGTTGAACGCCAACTCAAAGGCCTTTGTTATAATTGTGATGACAAACATTTTCCGAGACATAAGTGTACGGAACAAAATATTTTTATGGCCATCTCAGAGGATGTTTCGGAAGAGGATGTCGAGGCTCCCCTTGTGTCTGTGTCACCTGAACCCTAACAGCTATACAACATGCGTATACGTAGGTTGCACCATTACAACCTGCGTACATTGGGTTTTGTGCTCAAAATTAAAAAATGGTGCCAGGTTTCCATGTCACATCACGGGATCCATGCTCCTTGACCTTCCATATACTGGAAACACTCTGAATTAGCCCTTCAGTTCCATTTGAAGGCTATAAATGGGCCATATCCAAGTTGTGGAGAAAAAGGAGAAGAATTCAACTTTGAGAGAAAAGTTACCGTGGATAAATTATTCACTTCATATTGAGTCTGCATCCCTTTGTCCTTTTAAGTCTGAACACATTGTTCAGCCCCCAAGCTCTTCCATATTTAATGGAGAGCCTCATTTTCTCTCTTATATGAGCTTTCCTTTGGTGGAGGATTGAAGTGGTGAAGGCCCAGCTGGAAGGGACTTAGTTTCTCGGTTCCGAACGTGCCCACTCAAAACAATTTCATTCATACACTTCTGTTGATTACATTTCAATAGAAATACTCTTTTCTGGTCCAATTAATGTCTTGCAAATATTTGAATTGTTATTCCATGGGTGTATTTGTTATGATTATTGATGGATTATGCTATTATATGTGCTAAATTTATATATTATCACCATATTCTTGTGTATCTTGGTTGTTGAGGTCAAGTTGCAGGTGTATTGCTTTGAGTCAAGTGCTCAATGGTGGACTTCATTGAACATCCCAACGAGGTAGGGTATTTATCTTGTCTTGTTAGCATGTTTGTTTATATAGCATACTTGAGATTAGAGTTGATATCTGTAGTCATTTCCTTCTGTTGTGGTTTACCCCATGCCATAGAGTGATTTTCCTCGTAACAGAATTGGCGACCATACTGGGGAGGGAATCTTTTTTTTCGGGGTTTGGAGTGTTTTTCTCCTTTGATTGCTCTTGTTTACCTTGAGTTTCTTGTCGTTTGATTGCTTGACAACCTATTTTTATTTTGAGTTTGAGTTTCTTGGCCTTATCCTTAATCTGACAGTGTTTTAATACATATACACAGGTTTTCCCTTGACATACGTGTACATATGTGAGTTATCGTTCTATAGGGTGCGTACATATGCGGTTTTCTCTTGAAAAGTCACATACATCATCCTTTTTTTCTTGATTGTTGAGTTTGATGTTCGTTGGGTAAGTGTTGATGGTTGTTGAGTCTTCTTAGGTCTCTGTCATGACTTTTATGTGCCTGCAGAGTGATAGGAAACCTTCCTTTGGGTGAATTTTCGGGTGGTTTTTCTTTCTCATCATCATTTTCATTGGTTGTCCTTGCATCTTGGGCTGGGTGTTTGCTTCTTGATATTATACTTGGTTTGTCTTTGTTTGCATACAATAGGGTATTTATATCAAGTTGTTGTTCAGTCCTTACATTTTCATTCTTTTATATTGAAAATACAAAAATATACATTTTGCATTATTGGCATTTGATATTTTGGGTTCTTATCATTGATCTTAGTACATGTATGGAAAGATTGCATCTGATTTGAAATTGCAGAATTGAATTGAAAGTTGCATTTTGAAAAAAATTATCATTTATTGAGAATTGAAGTTAGGACTTTGCATTATATTGATATTCATTTCTCTTACTTGTTGATTCATAACATCATTAGTTTCACGACCACACCTTTTGAATAAACAAAGCCACTAAAAGTAATGCTGATAAATTTAAAATTGATTAGAAATGATTTTATTTTTCAGGGTGCACAAACTAGCTTAAGATTTAGATCCTTGGAATAGGATTTTGTGAGTAAACTTCACCAAGGCTATTAAACTCAAAATATGTGTCTGACTAAGGGAGTGGTGAAATCCATTGTATAATTGGTGACGTCAGGAGGCTCCGCTCACACCATATCTAAGCACGAGGTCACGTGAAGTTGGTTAGGATATATCCCTCCAATACCTTCTTAGCGTCAGAGATATTTCCGGGGCTCTATTCCTATATGGGGGTCTTGCTAGTACCTTTAATTATGTGAGAGGTGGTGATTTCAAGATTTTGGGCTTTGTTACCCTACCCATACGGTGGACTTGATTTACGACTGTTCACCTGCACATTGGTTATATCGTGGTGGCTTAGTTGCTTGACATAGGTAGCCACATATGTTACTTGTAGGGGCTATTCTGTAGGTACCCTGGGTCAAATAAGAGTCAGACAACACATATCTTTTCTGGAGGATTACCTCTCTGGGAGGATTTGACCAACTGGTTGTTAATCCCACGAGGGCCCTTATAATTGATTTTGATACCTTCAATATTTTGTGATGACTCTCAGGCCCCTCTTGGGAGAGGCATACCTACTTTAGGGAGGGAGGCCCCTTTCAACCACTTTATCATGTTTGTGTTCATATTGGCCTTTTATTTATTTTTGGTGTGATCTCTAATTGTTAGTTGTCCTTAGTATTTTGTATTGCGTCGTGAATTTTCATTTTTATGGATAATGGAGTCCCCTTGACTCCCTCAGTTAGCGCTACCCATCTCGTGGTCTTTTCTCATTC
This sequence comes from Picea engelmannii, assembly GCA_009831015.1. Taxonomy (NCBI): domain Eukaryota; kingdom Viridiplantae; phylum Streptophyta; class Pinopsida; order Pinales; family Pinaceae; genus Picea; species Picea engelmannii. Next base: position 6,202 of record ML807241.1, read on the forward strand.
CATGGGGACAAATCCTTTTGTATTTCCGAGTGGTACATCGAATCATGATACTCAGCCAATACCTTGGGCCTCTAATCATTTTTCTCATGGTATGCCAGACATGTCTTCGCACTTGCCATCCTCTGTCTCGACGCCTTATGTGAATCCTAGTTTTGGGTCTGGAGGCATGATGCCTCCTTTTTATCCCTTTTCGTTTGGTGGGATTCATATCAATCAACCAACTCTTACGGTAGGAGGTTGGAATCTTCCTTCCTATGGATCCAATCCTAGCTTCACTTTTCCAGGAGAAAGTGCTCAAATGGGTGCTCATTCTACTTATTACATCCCATCCTTCTATCCTTCTTCCGCTATGCTGGTTCCTACGAATTATTTTCCCATGGTGGGCCTCCATTTGTCCTCTAGTGTTTCATCCAAGGGGAGTCAGTTTTTTAGTATGGGAAACCCCCTTCACGGAGTTCCTTCATATGGGGGAAACATATATCCTCACCTGAGTAACCCTTGTCATGTCACTTTCTATTCGCAAGCTGCTTCCTCGGTGATGATGCCCTTACAACCCTTTATGAATTAGATTGGAGGAGGATACTATCTCGCCAGATAGGGCCATGGTGTATACTAGGACCCTTCCTGGCCTTCAATTTCTCAAAACTAGTCTTTCCGGAACCTTGGTCTCAAATTTCGTAACCAACCACCGCCACAATTCCAGTCACTATGATTCATACTAGCATTATATCACCAACCTATGCTAGTCATGTTGGAGAAAGGTCAAAAACCTCTGCAAGTCATGTTGAAGACCAACAACCGACTGTTGCATGTTATGCTGGAGGTACAAGTCCAGTCACTGTGAGTCATACTATCATTATATCACCAACCTATGCTAGTCATGTTGGAGATAGGTCAACAACCTCTGCAAGTCATGTTGAAGACCAGAAACCAACTACTACAAGTCATGCTAGGGGCACAACTCTAGTCACTGCTAGTCACACTATACATACATCACCAACCTCAGCTAATCATGTTGGAGATTCATCACCAACCTATGCTAGTCATGTTGGGGGTTCACCATCAACCTCTGCTAGTCATGTTGAAGGTTCATCACCAACCTTTGCAATTCATGTTGGAGATTTGATACTAGCCTTTGCAATTCATCCTGGGAGCATGTCATTATCCACTGCAAGTCATGTTGGGGGCATTCATACGATTGAGAATCCTAGACGTATAAGATGTAAGCCCAATTTCCTTTGTAGGATTTGCAAAGGATATCACCTTACTCGTTTGTTCCCTGCTACTGCTGTGGTACAAGAAGAGTGGTCCTTGCCTGGGGGCCCTTCGGGTTCTGAGTCGTCTTTGGTTTCCCAACCTTCTTTGGTTGATACAATAGTCATGCTGATGCAATCTTCAGCTGAAACCACTCTTATTTTGGGAGGTGATGCATCTCTAGACCTTGTTGTCTCACATCTTGTTCAATCATCGGTCTTGTCAATGCAATATTCGACCGACACCACTCCTGTTATTGGGGGTGATGCATCTCTTGACCTTGTTGTCTTGCATCCTATTCAACCAACAATTGAAGAAGTGGTCATGTCGATTCAATCTTCGGTTGATCCCACTCTTCTCTTGGAGACTGACAAGTCTAAGGAAGTAACATTGCCGATGCAATATTTGGTTAGTCCTACTCTTTTTTTGGGGGGTGGTGCATATTTCGACCATATCCTTAGTATTTCCAGTCATGTAGCTTCTGAACAAGGGATCTTTACACTCTCTTCGAGTACGCTCCCTCCAAGTCCTAGGGTGGTTTCTTTTGATTGGAATGATCTTGTAGAGCCTCGACCTCCTTCTTCTACACCCTTCCAGATAAGGGTCATTCTTCGATATATTGTAGATAAGGTAACCTCTGCAAGTATTTTATCTTCCTTGACTTGGAAAGCTTTGGGTTTTCCCAAGCTTGTGTTAGTTGTCCATGAGTTGCTAACTTTCGACAGAATTCTTGCACGAGAGTTCTGGGCTCCCCCTTTATATGTTTTCTAGAACAACATCCAACGATTTTGGTTTAAGATCTTTTCTGAATCTCTCAAAAAATGAAAAGATTGTTGAGTGAACTTGTCTCTTTTACACTCGTAAATTGGATTTGAAAGGGCGTCTATTTGGTGTAAGTTTAACCCTTTTTCAAACCAAGTAGACTAAATTTACGAAAAAAGGACATTCTTTAGAGTTAAGTTGTAATTGCATCTCATTCTCTTGTTTGTAGTATTGAGCCTATTGTCGGTTCTCGCTTTCGCATTATAATCCTATCACCTCAGCAATTTGCATCATCAACCAAGTAGAGCCTTGTTTATATCCTTTGCAGCTTGACACCCTATACCCCAAGAGGAATCATTCCCCCGAGTGTCCATATCCTGCATGCACCTCCTTGCATTGAGCATAGGTATGTTCCACTATTGGAAGTAGTTTCCTATTCATGACACTCGTTTCCTCCTCTGTATCATAGCATTCATTTGACTATGAAAAAACAAAAAAATTTGGGCGAGAAAATAATATTATTTCATGTTGGCAGCAGTCGTGTCGTCTTTGAAGAGAGCACAAACTTTTGAGTTCCCTTGTCATCAAAATTTTGGGTTTAGCATGACCTTAGGAAGCTAATCTTGTTACATAGAGTTTACTCCCCCAACTGGTTACTCTTCCAATCCCTATGGAGAGTTTGATTGGTGCCTCCTACATCACAAAGTTTCATCATTAAGTCTATGCTGCTAGAGTTATCCATATGTCTCATGCTCTTGTTCAAAGGATGTCTATCAACCTATGCGGCCATTTCTTAGAACTCTTGACTTTGCATGTCAGTCATACCCTCAGTATGTCTCAGAATTACATGAAGTTGTAGTCCTACCATGCACCCTGGTTCTACTCTCCTTATGGGTAGGTAACCTTGAACCTAGTAGTCGACATTTCCTCATTGGTCACTGACTAGGGGGTTTCCCTTATGTTTGACGATAAGAAATCTATTCACACATTGGGATTCATGCATTTTCTTGGATACCATTAGCCTTATTGGTGGTTTCCTCGCCTTTGTCAGCAGTTTTCCTCATTGGTTGCTATTCAAAGGGTCTTTTTCATGCATTGCTTGCATTTGGTGCATGCGAAAGACACACAGGGTCATTGGTTCATGAACATGTTCTTTGTCCAAGTTCCTCCAAATCATCAAGCTATTGCTTTGTACCTCGTGATGAATTATAAGAGATTTCTAAAAGTAACTTACGCTATTGAAAGTCTTTTCCAAAAAGAAAATTAACTCAATTATATTGCTAAATATAATTTTTTACAACTTCAAAGACCAAACTGAAAATCCTATAGTGACTTTTCATGGCAAAGCTTGTTCTTAATGATTCAGGATATAACAATCCTTTTAGTTCTTTGTTCTCCTATTCTAGATTAGGAGCAAAATGGAAATTACACAGTACTAGCTCAGAAGTGGCTTAATAACTATTTACATATCCAAATCTAAGGAAGATAGAAAAAAAAGGCCAAAATGGAGCTTTTCCAAAATTGAACATTCAAAGAAACCATGCTAGAAAAGAAAGATGTGCCTCCTGGGACCTTCAGTTCCATTTAACCAACTGTAATAAGTGATTCTTCCTTCGGGTTCCTGAAATGCTTGCTTTGATAAAGTATATGCCTCCTTGTTGTGATCCCTGTAAATAAGCTGGAAGCTAATCTCATGATTTTTTTTTATTAATTCCAGAATTTTGAGATTCCAGCCCTGGATAGCAATTGACCCAAGATGGAACCCTATCTTGATATTTATTTATTATGTCATAGACTAAACTTCTATGCTTTTGCTTTTTCTAGGTAAGGATTTTTATTTAAAAATAGGTTAGAAATTTAGAAAAATAGTTGGAATGGAAGATTTCAATAATTCAACATACATATTCTAGGTGTCTTGGAGTTTTGAAGGTGCTGAATTTATTTATGCATTCAAAAATACAATTTGATCACTGTAAATTGTGATTTTGTCAACAATAATGTATTCCCCCAAAAAATAAAAAAATAAAACTTAAAACATTTAAATTGTGTCATTTTAAAATATGTGAAATGTCCACATTGAGTTAATTTATTTTATATTATTTTAGCAATTCCTTCATTTCAAAAGATATTGAACTGATTTTTTTTTAAAATCTAATATCAATTTTAAATGATTTTCACTAGATTTTAAATAAAAATGATAATACAACAATTCTAAATTTTAAAATTTATTTCAAACTCCAAAAATATATTTTAAATTTTAATTAGTCACCATAAAATAATTTCAATCAAAATTTGTACTCATAATAATAATAGATAACCAAATGTCTAATAACCATTATTTTTCACTTTATCTATTGATATTATTTTTTTCCAAAAATTCATCTTTTAACTTCCCTGATCTCTTATATTTATAAAAACACAAGTCTAACCATTTTGTAAGAAAAACAAAAACAAAAACAACCCATATAATTTGTAGCCATCTTAACCATTGAAAATATTTTCCAAGAACTCTAAAAAAAATTTAAAAAGCTCATTCTACATAATCTATTATGATTTAGATTTTTTGAAGTTATATATTTTTTACTATTTTAGTTAAAATCAAATTAAAAATGACATTCTTATAAACAATGGCCAAAACCCAAATCATAAAAAGTTTAAAATTATTCTTTTCTTCTTCCCATCCATACATATCTGCGCTGAAATGAGACAACTTTAGTGAGATCACTCATTTTATATGCCATTTTAAAAATTAAACTTTGCAAAATCTTAACTTGTTTAACTTCTAAGATTTTTAGATTATACAAATAAGATCGTATTGTAATTTCAACAAACTTGTAATTCCAAAGTGTTGATTGAATGGTTGTCATCTATAGGCAATCTACAAGTCTATGTTATCAAGAGATGGAAAGCAAGGATAAAGGACATGGTCAGAAGCTTTGAACTTATCAGGAACTACAATAGAGATGCATACAACCTATCAAAGCAAGCTCTTGGAGAACCTGAAGGAAGCATTATATATTACCCTTGGATCAAAGGAAGCATTATATATTACCCTTGGATCAATGGCATAGCGGAGAAAAAATCATATTAACTTATATTAGTTCCGCTGGCTAGTTATTTTGGGTTGTCCGATTTTTTGCACTTAGTATGGCAGTTTCTCTATGGCTCGCATGTGTGTGGTCATTGTTTTTTTGTTTTTGCTATTTAAGTTTAGAGATGGTCTCGATTATCTCTTTTAGTTTTAGTCATGTATTTTCCATTCCGAACGATATTCATTTTGATGATTCTGTATTGACTTTGGAGATCTGTTCCAGACATCTTTTTGTGGAGACAAAGATGTAAAAGAATTATATTTTCATAATATAATTAAGATAATTTTTCTATTAAAAAAAACAAACTTGTAATCTTAAATCTCTATAAATTTATAAAAAACATCCAAGGAGTAATATAAAAAATATAAAGTTTGTCAATAATCTACTAAAAAGTGCCAAAACTGGGCGACCCCAACTTATATCTTTAATTGAATGAATGTTTGAATTGATCTGAACGTACAATGCAATATTAACAGTGCAGCTTCTTAGACATGCACCTTCATTTTTTAGACAAAAAGTGCACATACCCAAATGGGCACATGACTAAGTGAATCGGAGTGATTACCTACCCCTCTTTTGTAGTGATTGGCGAATCTTCTAGCTCTGGTGTGGTGATATAAATAGTCGAGATCTCTTCACTCCTTCTTTCATAGGTGGAAGGACTTTTATCGTTTGAATGCTATGAATTCGCCTACAAATCTTTTTTTTATTTACAAGAGGAAACTAAGGGCGGTGATATTTCATATAACCTTTCAATAATATTCGACCTTGATCGATTAGTCAAACCCAAAAATTTTGACCTTCCAAATATGATGTGAACGTATGTTATAAAGTGCTTAAGTATGGGATTTGGCTTCACATGAATCTATGGTGGCTTCAAAACATAAGTTGGACAAGTCCATATTTGAAGATAAGTCAAGACCCACTTTTTATTTAAGAAAATAAAGTGTCACATCGAAAGGAATATAAGGAATATGACCAATATAGTGGCATAGAAGGATGCAAAAATCATATCATGAAATGGGATGGAATAAAATTAAAGTCATACAAATAAAAGACATTGTATAAGAAATATTATTGAAAAGTGAGTAATGTTATAATATAATGAGTGTTGTATGGCCGTGTAGTTTTGTTAAGTTAGAATGGGAATAAATGCGACTGAGTACAGACACGTGGGTAGTGGTTTCCATGTAAAATACAGTGTTCTCAAATTAGATTTTCCAGAAATTTATCAAAAATTAGTAACATTTAAAAGGTTTTTGGACACAAAAAATATAGCATTCCCGAAGTAGTTTTCTTTACATACGTTTTACATACGTTCGTAGACAAAAACACAAAAAAATAGTAGTAACGTTTGTTACATAGGTTCGTGGACAAAAACACAAAAAAATTAGCATTCCCGAATTAGTTTTCTTTAAAACAAGGGCTTATGGACATAAAAAAAATTGAAATTTATCAACTTATAGGTTCCTGGACAGCAAAAATTATACATACCAAATATGTACTTTTATAATTTATTTTTATACATATGAAATATGTACTTTTATAAAGTATGGGGATTAGATTTTATAGAGCATGCACAGAGCTCTCATTCCATACTTAGCCAGTTTTTGGATCACGGGTTCTCGGGCTGGCGGGTTGAAAATTGGGCTTATGTTGTTTCATGCCCTACAAATAGGACCTAGAGTTCTGCTATATACAAATTGACAATCGGACTATTTGAATTTTAAGGACCTCATGTCCAAAAAATTTAGCATTCCTGAATTAGTTTTTTTTACATACATTTTACATACGTTCGTGGACAAAAACAAAAAAAAATAGTAGTAATGTGTGTTACATAGGTTCGTGGACAAAAGCACAAAAAAATTAGCATTCCCGAATTAGTTTTCTTTAAAACAGGGGCTCCTGGACAGCTTAAATTATAGGTTCCTAGATAGCTTAAATTATGCATACCAAATATGTAATTTTATAAAGTAGATATTTACTTTTATACATACGAAATATATACTTTTATAAAGTATGGGGATCAGATTTTATAGAGCATGCACAAAGCCCTCATTCCATACTTAGCCAGTTTTTGGATTGCGGGTTCTCGGGCTTGCGTGCTGAAAATTGGGCCTCTGTTGTTCCGTGGCCTACAAAGAGCACCCAGAGTTCCGCGATATACAAATTGACAAGCAGACTTGCGGACTATTTGAATTTTAAGGTAAAGATGCAAGAAATGACATACTCTCTATATATGTGAATAGAAAAAAAGTAGTGCACAAAATTTTATGACATTTATATAAAAAAATAAAAAAATGTGTTACATATTCCTGGAAATTTAAAGAAACACACACACACACACACACACACACACACATATATATGTCAAATATGATATCTCAAATTTGAGTGAGTGATTTATCTCATATTTAATTTTGAAAATGACCAAACATGAAAAAATATGCATCAGAAAAAAAGGAGAATTGAAATAAAATACACATAATGTCTTCACATTCAGCATAGTTGAAGATAAAAATGTAGGAGCACATAAATATATAAGGAGACAAAATAATAGTTTTATTTGGAATATATGAAAAAAAGAATAGTTTGTTACATATTCTTGGAAATTTAAATGTGTTTGTCATATAGTCTGGGATTGGGGATCCCACAGACCATAAGAGAAGTATGTACAAGAAATAGGATTGTGGAAAGAAGAAGTGGGGCACGGTAGAGTGTAATACTTGAAAAGTAGAAATGAGAAGATATCAGTATTTGGCTATAGATATCTATTCAGAAAAGGTGGAATAATTGGATTGAAAAATAAAGGACTATTAGTATACACTTACAGGCATGGTACATATAAGTTTTTTTGGTATTTTCTTATTGATGCCTTTTCCTATTGGTTTTCATTGCCGACCCACTTGAATAACTAGATTGATAAACAAAGGATTTATAGCAATGTTCCATATAAGTAATTTTTCTATTTGCTTGCTGATGCATTTTCCTGTTGGATTTCGTCGGCGACCCACTTTAAGTTCTCTTCAATATAGCTTCTCAAGGGGGGACGTTGATGTCATTCTAGATTTTAATGCTGAAAAGTTCATTTTCTAATTCATTTAGATCAATAGAAAGATTACACAGAGCCTGATGAATGTCTCTATTCTGTACTGAATAGCGGACTAGCCAATTGTCCACGTGTTCTTCATGATATCCAAGAATCCTGTAAAAAAATTCTAAAGACAAGGCTTTTCAATTATCAACTTGTTTATCGAAAGCTTGCTTGGTTAACGCAAGCGAGTTGACGATTAAGCTGGGGTCCTGGAAGTCATTGGTCCTTTCGGCTAAGTCTATTTTGGTGAGCTTTGTGAATAATTTTTATTTCTTTGATATTGCTTGCTCACATGATTGGATGATGAGATACAGGTTCTTCACCTTCTCTTTCCAGTATCCTTCTAATTGAGTGAGACATTTTTTGGATGAGAGATCATGTTGTCTTCTTGTCGTGTCTGGCATGTTGTTGACATGAAAGGAAAAAGGGATGATCGTGTGCAAATAGAAAGTTTCTTCATTTTTTAAATCCGTCTGCAGAAGTTGGAGCAAGTTATGTGCCTTGCTTCCTAGGGAATCCATATTTTGTGATGTTTCTCAGGCCTTAGTACTCAGTTCCATTCTTTTGTTGATATTTTTCTCCACATATCCTCTACACGATGCGAGGAAGCTGGAGGACCCTTTTAGATTTGCTGCAGGGGTGCAGGGAGTTGCAGGCATGACTATTGTCAAAGGACTGCCAAGCAATGGCATAGGAAACAAAACTTCCTCTAATTCCTTGATCCGGTCCTTTAGTATAAAATTCTCGGCTTCAATGACTCCAATATAATCATGAAGAGCATATTTGGTTGCCATGTGAAGTTGAGAGATTTTGGACGCCTGCATATTGGCAAGGTCAAGTTCTGAACGATGTTTTCTTTTCCTATTTTTTACATCTCTTTTTTCAATAATTAATTTTTATGATTCGCTTTAAAAAACAACACTCTGGAATATGAAGGATTCATCTTCGTCAAACATTTTGGTATCAACTATGTCCATTGGGTAGCCATGGTGAATTGTGTCTCTGGGCTGATCAAGGTTGCATAATATGCTATCCAGATCAACGTCAAGATCCATGTTTTCACTCTAAAATTAGGGCTGCTCCGCCTCCCCTACAATTCTTTTTCCCTTCTTCTGCATGGGAAGCTTGTGAGAACTATCAATTTTAGGATGAACTATTAATTTCTGGTCATCAGGCCTGAATATGTTCACTGTATCTCTACAAAACTGTTGCAGAGTTGCTGCCAGTAGTTTATGAAAATGTCAGTTTGCTCTATACGCTGCTTGAAATGAGGACAATATAACCCCCTGGAAACATTGGTTCAATGCGTGCGAATGGAAAATTTTCTCGATATCTTCACTCATTAATGATAATCTCTATGCATTTTGTATGGTGAGTTGTTAGAAGTAAAGCTTAATTATTGCATACTTAGAAAATCGAAGGTGGCGGTTACGACAAAGAACATTTAAGGATTGGAGGTTTCGTGAAGGAACCAAGCTGACGGTGTGCGAATGACATTCCATGGTATTTGAAATTAACACTGGGAAGGGATAACAAAAGCCTCCGTAAATATTGGTTTAGTGCGCATTAATGGCAGAACTTCTCGAGCCTTGTGCCCATCAATGACAATTTAGACAGTGCCTGCACGATGACCTGTTAGCATTAAAGATTTAGAAACAAGAGACACACACACACACACACACACACACACACACACACATATATATATATTTTATGGACACGTGTGAATATGACGGAGGCAGAGAAGAGAAAGAAAGGAAGGAATGGCCAAGTCTGAAAAGCAGTTGGACGGGCTTCAAAATAAGTTTACAGGCGATAGTTTACAATCTTTGGATCGTGGGTTTTCGGGCTCAAAAGTGGGCCTCTATTGCTCCGTGTCTTACAAATAGTACCCAGAATTGCACGATATAGAAATTGAGAAGTGGACTTGCGGGATGGACATTGCACTTCTATTGTTTCGTGTCCTCCAAACAAAACTTGGAGTTTCGCGATATACAAACTGATAGACGAACTGCAGGGATGGCGGGCCCAGGATGGCGATTGTTTATGGATCGGAGTTCTGCGATATACAAATTTTGATATTTCACAATTTAATTGGCTGGCTGGACATTGAATGAGTCAGAATTTTTGAAACTACATGAGTCAGAATTTTTTACTGCAAAATGCGTAAAACGTAAGAGGGCATGATGGTGCAATTCAACGGAGGGTTTGCATATTTGCAGAATCGCGGGAAAGTGGCTAAGTATGGAAAGTATGATTTTGTGTAGGCTTTCAAGGAGCATAGCGAAGGGAAGCATGTATAGTCTTTGGATCGCGTGTTCTCGGGCTGGCGGGCTCAAAAGTGGGCCTTTATTGCTCTGCGTCTTACAAATAGTCCTTGCGAGTTGAAAATTGCACTTCAATTGTTCTGTTTCCTCCAAACAAGACTCGGAGTTCTGCGATATACAAACTGATAGATGAACTGCAAGGCTGGTAGGCCCAGGATAACACATAGTAGGGAACACAAGGAATAAGAGTTCGACAATGCGTAGCGGGGAACCCGCAGGCATAAAATTGGCTAAGGAAATGAAAGTGCTCGGTCATACTCCTGGTGCATATTTTATAATTGATGTGCAACACCAACCGTGTTGTGACCAAACTAGTATGTGTAGAAATCAAGGAAAACTAAATATCTACCTTTATAATGTATTGGCATGAGATTTTATAGAGCATGTAGGGATATCACATTCCATACTTGGCCACTTTCTGGATCACAGGGTATCGGGCTAAAAATAGGCCTATATTGTTATGTGTCCTACAAATAGTACCCAGAGTTCTGCGATATACAAATTACAGGGGAACTTGCGGGTTGACTGAGAATTTATAGAGCATGTACACTTTTTGGATCGCGGGTTCTTGGGTTGGCGGGCTAAAAAATGGGCCTCTATTGTTTGGTGCGTTACAAATAGCACCCAGAATTCTGCGATATACAAATTTACAAGCCGATTTGCGTGATGGCTGGCTCAACATTGTACTTCTCTTGATTTCACGATATATAAGTTGAGAGACAGATTCCAGTGTTGGCGAGCTCTGAGAAAGGAGCAATACATACTAAATATGTACTTTTATAAATTATGGACATGACATTTTATAGACCATGTACAGAGTTGCGCGATATAAAAATTGAGAAGCGGATTTGTGGTCTGGATGGCTCAACATTGCACTTCTATTGGTCTGTGTCCTCCAAACAACACTCAGAGTTCTGCGATATACAAATTGACAGATGGAATCCATGACTGGCAGGCTCCAAATTGAATATGTATTACACATTACATGTAATATGTAATACACATTACATGTGATATGTGCAATATGAAACTAAGTGGAAATCTAAACACGTGTATCCGCCAGTTCCGGGCCTAGAAATTCTCTGAGGAACGAGTAATCCATACTAAATATGTACTTTTATAAAGTATGGATATCAGATTTTATAGAGCATGTACGGATCCCTCATTCCATACTTAGCCACTTTTTGGATCGCGGGTTCTCGGGCTGGCGGCCTAAAAATTGGGCCTCTATTGTTATGTGTCCTACAAATAGCACCCATACTTCTACGATATACAAATTAATCGACGGAATTCGGGTTGGCTCGCTCAACAGTTCACTTCTATTTTTCTGCGTGCTCCACGTAGCACTGAGAGTTCTATGATATACAAATTGACAGATGGAATCTAGGACTGGCGGGTTCAAGATTGTGATCGTCTACATGTGTACTATATAACATATATGTTATATAGCTAACATTTTCTAAAAACATTATTTTCAAGTACTAAATTATTAATAATAAATATTGATATTGTACAATTTAATCAAAGAAAATTAACAAATGTGTCGCAAGCTTCCAGTCCCGATCCAATTGTAGATCACCGAAGTCTCGGGTGCAAGATTAGATGGACATGAAATCTGCCACTCCGTCTTCTGGGAACCTGTGAGCATAGACATGGATTACCAAATTTTGGATGCAAGATGTACACTCGGAACACGGGGAACGAGAGTTTGATAACGCCTAATGGGGAACCCGCGGGCATAAAATTGGCGAAGGAAACCAAAGGGCTCGGTCAAACTCGTAGTGCATATTTCATAATTCATGTGCAACACCAACTATGTGGTGACTTGACCAGTATGTGTAGAAACCATGCAAAGCTAAATATGTACCTTTATAAAGTATGGACATGATATTTTTTAGAGCATGTACAGATATCACATTCCATACTTGGCCACTTTCTGGATAGCGGGTTCTTGGGCTGGTGGGATCAAAAAATAGGCCTCTATTGTTCCGTGTTCTACAAATAGCACCCAGAGTTCCACGATATACAAATTGACAAGCGGACTTGCAGGGTGGATGAGATTTTATAGAGCATGTACACTTTTTGGATCGCGGGTTCTCGGGATGGCGGGCTAAAAAACGAGCCTCTAATGTTCTGTGCCTTATGAATAACATCCACAACTCCGCGATATACAAATTGACAAGAGGACTTGTGGGCTAACCAGCTCAACATTTTACTTCTGGTGATTTCCGCGGTATACAAATTGATACACAGACTCCAAGGATGGCGGGCTCCCAGAAACGAGCAATACATACCAAATATGCACAGATCCCTTATTCCATACTTAGCCACATTTTTGGATCACGGACTTGCAGGCTGGCGGGATGTAAATTGGGCCTCTAATGTTTCGTGTCCTGCAAATAACACCCATAGTTGCGTGATATACAAATTTACAAGTGGACTTGCAAGCTGGTTGGCTCAACATTGCACTTTTGTTGGATGGTGGACCTGCGAGCTGGCGGGTCTCTAGGCGCAAAAAAAAAAAAAAACATAGCTACAAACAAGTTCGACAAATACAGACAGAGTAAACAAAAAATTGTTTAGTATGGAATACGGGCAGAAAAAAATGCACCTTTGCATGGATTCCTCTACATCTTTGGTTAGGAGTTCTTTGCGGTGTCTAGTTTTCCTGTTTGTTTCTATGAAAAAAAGTACAAAACAAAAGGGATATGAACATAAGTTAACATGTAAAGAAAAAGGCAAGTACTATGTAGATATACAATAAATAAAAGAAAAAGATGAATAGAGTAACAAATAGTTTTTAGAAGGATGCACATTTTTTTTTTCTTTTGCATAATGTATATTTTATAATTCAAGTACAACACCAACTATATGGTGACCAGAGCAGTATGTGTAGAAATCAGGGAAAACTAAGAAGATGGATAATTGTTTTTTCTTTCGCAACAGGCTATACAGATATTCTTTGAAACATAGAAATATGACTTTGCAATATGTTTGATGTATATCTCATAATTCAAGTGCAATACCAATTGTATCGTGATCAGACCAATATGTGTCTAAGATAAACATATTGTATTGAGGAATGGGCACATTCCACCAGACATGGTCAAAAAGTGTGTTTTGCAGATGACTTGTGTTGTTCAAAAGAAAGCGGAGATTGTATTTGCACATGCAGTTTTCCAATTATGTTGTTCTACCATTATTTTGTAACATGTCAATATTGAAGTCTCCTACAACTACAATGGGTCCGTTCAGATGGAAATGTCCCAATGCATTGGAAATAACATCTACTATGTTGGAGAATGTTGCATGGGGAGCAACATACAGATTTAGTATTGTAACTTCTGTTTCATGGAAAAAAAATTTGCAAGCACCACCTCAACATTCTTTTCTTCAATATTTATATGGTCCAAAATTGGTACATGTTTTTTCACCAATATCATCACCCCATGTGTAATGTAACTTGATATGCAATTGTGATTTGGGAATTGTTTGTTCTGCATGCATAATGCCATTCTTGCAAGCACATAATATTGGATTGCATTGTATCATAGTCATTGAGTATATCATCCATATGTACATTTAAGCTGCATGTGTTAAGCGAGAGAATTGATATAGATGAATTTGTTTGTATGAATTGGTAATCATAGTGCAGTTGCCATTTTGCGGTGTCCTAAGTCGTTCCATTTCAATATCAACTTTTTGTTTCACTTTGAAGTTATCTTTTGTGAGAGGACTTAGTAAATACAAGGATTCTATGCTTCTGACATGGGACAATGATGTGTATGCAAGTCCATGTATCCAAATTCCAGCAGGCTAAAATGCAACATTATCAAGTGTTAGTCCTTGTGATCTATGGGTTGTACGTGCACATGCAAGTTTAATCAGAAACTGTTTTCGAATCTTTAGTCGACCTGTCTTTGTTGATGTTGATACTGGCTTTGATATTCTCAAAATAGGTGTCCAATCGCTTCCAGTGTTTGAATTATATAGATAAGACAACTTGCTTGCTTGTCTCTTGCCTATATGCGGTTCATGGAACTTAATCCAAAGGACATCAAGTTTTTATGTTTTCGTGTAGCCTTTGAGTATTCCATTTGCACCATTGACCAAGCCATTATGTGAATCATAGTTACAGGCATATATTTCAACCAACATTTCTAATTTGAGGATAAGTTGCAAAGGTAAAGTGACTATATGTTCATGATGTGGCACATTTCCATGGTTGTCTTCTTCCAGGTCAATTGAATTGATGATTATATCATCGCCAGGCATGACCAATAGCATGTGGCTGTTATGCATTGAAACATCCTTATTTGTCTAGAATAGGTAAGGGAATGTTGGGTCAGTTGGTGCAGGCCGTAAGCACCTCGAATTGATATATGTTAAGTCATCATATGTTTGGTTGTTTGTGTGCATTCTATTCAGAATTGCAATGAATGTTTCATCTATTTGGCACATTGTAGTATGCAATTTAAAGCATTTAATATTGTCTCTCCAGAAGTCATGGGTCACTATGTCCATGTTAACGGTAGGTTTTTCAAATATTAAAGAGTCTTGGATGGGTTGTGCCTAGCAAAGATCTCCAAAGAATATCATGTCAATGCTTCCAAAGTATTTCGTGTGCACATGTTTTATGCTTCTTAGCTAGTTGTCAATGGAATACAAGAAACGAAACCCAATCAAAGATACTTCATCTATAAATACAAGTTGGAGTTCCTCATAAATCTTAGACAATGTATCCAACATTTCCTTTCTAAGTGGAAGAAACTGTGACTTGTTAAAAGGCATTAAAAATGCAGAGTGGACTATTGTTCCACCTGCATTATATGCATATTTTCCTGTGTATGCAATTATTAGGATCTTTGGTTTCATAGGATCAGAGGAATTGTTTGAATCATAGATTCGTCTAAGAATTTGGAACAGTGATTTCGTTGTGAATGTCTTGCCTATTCCTGCGCCATCTGTAAGGAACAAGTGCACAAGACTGTCCATGTTCAAGCATTTTTTAAGAGCAATGTCCTTTAGAATTGTTTGTTGTTCGCGATTCAACAAACATCTTATTCTGTGGTATTCATTATTTTCAATTAGGAAAGGATGTTTTGTGACTTGAAAACCAATATTGATATGTTTTTCACTTCCACCTGCTGGAGGACGAGGAAAATCCTCTTGTAAGTCATAGGACTCAGAAGGAGTTTTGGTTGTTTTTCGGTTTGTGAATGTCTCATCAGGATTGTGAGGGTTTTCTAGGTCATTAACTACAATTTCTAGATCACCCCATGTTGGATTAACATTGTAGGTAAATCTAGCTTCATTGATGTGCACTATAGTCTCAAGGGAAACATACGTAACCTCCCATGCAGAGAAGTTATGTTTTAATGTCTCTTCGTTTTCATCGAACAAAATGTAAAACAACAATTTTTCTCTACAATAGTTTTCATAGTAACAATTTTTATTGTATTTGACAAACTGTATCATAGAGGGTTTTCTTCTTTTTGATATGGGTGCACCATTTTTTTTGTAATGCGATACGAATTATGATAAGAAGATATGCCTAATAGGATATGGACGTTGGAGGTAATAATCAACAATAGAGCGACATAGCACGTCTTCTGAATTCTCAGGCTCTTGTTCTAGCAAAACCAGTGGTTTAAGCACAAATGTGCGTTTTTCAAGTGGAGATGTGTTTATGAAGACACATTTTCTTGAACTACAAGTGAGGGGTAGGGAAAGTGCAATGTGAACTTCTTGTTGAACAGACATTTGTTGAAGATTAAGCAATGTATTGCCAAGTGTGCGTATCATTTGTATGGCATCAATATGACTTCTTTCATGTTCTTTGTGTATTCTTCTGAATGCACTTGTCATATAATTGCCAACCTTTGTCATATATGAGGTACAGTATGATGTTGCAGCATATGCATTGAGCACGTACTGGGCATCTGTATTTACTTTCCACATAACTGGCATGTCCTTGGAGAAACCGTTGTTCCAAATATGGGAAAGTTTTCGTTTAAGGAAAATTGTTGGTTTCCTAAGCGTACATTGTATGTCTTGGATGTACTCATCTTATGATAGATTTAGCTCTGTCAAGAAGGAATCGAAGCTCATCATTTCGTCAAATTCTCCTTGTTCTAGAAATGTGAAAAAGGATTTAGATTTCTCAACAACAACATTGTCCTCTAAACTAAGTGGCTCTATGATTCTTGTATCTCTCACCTGCGGCACAGGAAAGTTGTATCTGCAATGTGATTTTTTTCGTTTTCTACAACTTATTGTATGGTAATGTCTATGGACTTTGGCAATTTCTGGATCCAAATGATCTATGTTTCATGTTATGTATTTATCCACAAATTGTTCGATCTCTGAATTGTTATCATCTCCATAGACTAGTGCACCCTCTATCCACAATAGTGCGTGTTCATGTTCATTTCCCCTATTTTGGAATTCAATCACAAAAAAGTAGTCCGATATTTTTCCAAAAAACGTTTCATCGTGGAATATCAATTATCTTAAAGCATTTATTCTATGTCTATAGTAGCGAGTACATGTCACTAGGTCTTTTCTTATGAGGTAGTCAATGTCATTATTTTCTAGTGTATTGGTTTCTTTTTTACGGTTCATGTTCCTATGCAGGTCAGATACGATAGCTACCAATGGATCCCAACAATGCTCTGCACTTGTAAATGTGATGAAAAATGTTGGCAGGCCCAATTGTCAGATCATTGCAAAAACAATTTTTTTGTTTTGTTGCAAATAGTCATGAGAGGTGCGAATGTTTTTGAAATCTATGTATCCAATATCATATTTCATAATTTTTTCTAGGTTTACTTTGTACTTCACATCCTTGGCCAACAACTTTCTTCCTTTTAACTGGCCTTTTCTTATTCGGACCCACATGCAGGAGAGAACTTGCTCTATTATTATGCGCATTGTTTTGAAAAACAAATTTGTTATGTGATAGGAGAAGTAACCACTTGAATGTAGCATCTCCCATCAGACTATTTTATGATAACTGAATCGTTCTGTAATATCAGTGGCATTTGGATGTCCATAGAAGAGTGTTGGAAAGTTCATTTCCTCAGCGAATTTGTCCTTGAATATTCCAAGTGGATGATGCCCCTCAGCAGGTGCAATTTCGACAATCTTGTCTTGCAAGGCACGAATGCACTGTGAATCAGTGAATCCATGCACCAATGTCTCAGCAGGTGTTTCATTCTCCGATTCATCACTTGTATCAAATTCACCTAGTCTACGTTTTTTGTTTAAGGCTTTTATGGCCTCATCACAACTAGGAGGAATTTTACGCATAACTTTTTTCAAGTTGTGATAACTTACTCTACATTTTTTTTGTTTAAGCCTTGTATGGCCTCATCACAACTGTGATGAATTTCATGCATGGATTTTTTGTTCAAT
>ML807241.1:24246-81177 GCA_009831015.1 Picea engelmannii
GGAAGTTTCTATTAGGTCTTCTTACATTTGGACTTATTCTTCCTTATTTCTAGGCCTTATTAATATTGACCTTTACTACATGGAAATATATTATTCTACCTACGTGAGGGGTTAGGTCCCTAACATGTCCTCCCCCTTAAAAACAACCTTGTCCTCAAGGCTTGAGATGGGGAAATTGTTGCAGAATGGTAGCTGGTTCCCAAGTGGCATCTGATGGAGTTGTATCTTTCCACTGGACTAACATTTCCTTGATGGTTTGCTAACACAGTTGAAATTAACGCTAGCCCAAAAATTCTTGTGGTTGTAGCCAAATGGAGCTTTCTTCATCCAACTCAGGAAGGTTGGTTTGAGTTTGGAACTTAGTTCCAAGCACCTTATTTAAGAAGGAAACATGAAAAATAGGATGGATCTTAGAATGAATGGGAAAAGATAATTGATAGGCCACCTGTCCCACACACTTGAGAACAGTATAAGGACCATAAAATTTGGGCGCCAGTTTCTGACAATGGTCAGCCTTGAGGGAATTTTTCTTGTAAGATTGCAATCGAAGAAACACTTGATCCCCTTCTGAAAATTGACATTCAGAGCGACCTTGATTTTCTTGTTGCTTCATGCGATTCTAGGCCATGACCAAATTCTCTTTAAGGGTATGGAGAATAGCCTCTCGAACTATAAGTGTTGGGTAAACCACCTAGAGCTACGAGACACCTAGAAAATATGAGAGAACTGAAGGTGGATTTTTTCCATATACCACTTCAAAAGGAGTCATACACGTAGTTGTATGGTACAAAGTGTTGTACAACCATTCAACTAGTGGTAACCATTGATCCCATAGATTTGGCCTTTCCGATGCAAAACAAATCAAATATGTTTCCAAACATTTGTTGACAACTTCAGTTTGACCATCAGTCTGGGGATGATAAGTTGTACTAAGATGCAATTGGGTGCCTTGTAGTTTGAACAGTTCTTGCCAAAAGTTGGATCGCGATCAGAAAAAATAGAATGTGGCATGCCATCAAGCTTGAAGACCTGATCCATGAAAATTTGATCCACAGTGGATGTTGTAAATGGGTATTGAAGAGAACATAAATGAGCATACTTGGAAATACGATCAACTACCACCATGATGAATGATTTATTGCCTGATTTAGTTAAGCCTACAATAAAATCCATAGAGATATCCCACCAAATAGAAGGTGTAATCGGAAGCGGTTGTAGTGTTCCAGGAGATTTGACTGTTTCTCCCTTGGTGAGTTGACACACATCACATTCAACCAAAAAATTACGAACGTTTTGTTTCATACCCTCCCAGAAAAAATAACGTTTAACCTGGTCATAGGTTTTGGTAAACCCCGAGTGCCCGACTGTGGGTGTAGCATGAAGCTCAGAAAGTACTGTGGATTTAAGTTTTGATTGTTTACTTAAATACAAACGACCTTTGTATCAAACCTCATCATTGAGCCAAGAGTACCCTAGGGAAACTGAAGAATTGAACTGCAATTGTTGTATCAGATGTGAACTTTTGGGATCGTGTAGCCATTCTTGGCGAACAACTTGGAGCCAATCTAGTACAATGAAAGAGAGAGAAAAAAGGGACCCTTCATCTTCATATTTTCTGGAAAGTGCATCAACAACCACATTGTCTTTTCCTTTCTTGTAAATGATCTCATAATCATATCCAAAGAGACTAGTCACCCATTTTTGTTTCTCGGGGGAGGAAAGGCGTTTTTCCATGAAATACTTGAGGCTTTTATGATCTGTCTTAATTTGGAAGTGTTTCCCCAATAGATAAGGGCGCCAAAGATCCACGACATGCAGAATAGACAACATTTCCTTTTCATAGATTTATTTTCCCAAATTTCTCTCAGACAATTGTTTTTTGATAAAGGCCAAAGGTCGACCCTTTTGCATAAGGACAATGCTAATTCCTTTCCCGGAAGCATCACATTCCAAGACAAAGTTTTTTGTGAAATCGGGAAGGGATGGGATTGGAGTGGTGCACATGGCCATCTTCAAGGTTTAAAAATCCTGAGAAACTATTGGAGTCCAAGTGAAAAAATTATTTTAAGGACTGTAGTGAGAGGTGCCACAATCTTTCCATAACTCTTAACAAACTTGTGATAATAACCTGTTAAACCCATAAATCCCTGCAATATTTTGAGAGTCTTTGGGTGAGGCCAATCTTGCATAGTTTTAATCTTTTTAGGATCCACCTTGACATTAGCCTTTCCAACAATATGACCCAAGTACTTGACTTTCGAGGTGCCAAAAGCACATTTATATTGTTTGATGAAAAGTTATTGTTGAGAGAATAGATGAATAACTCGATCCACATGATCAAGATGGGTTGTCTAGGTTGTTGGTTGTGGAGCCTGATTATCTTCCTGATTCAGAGGTCTTTTAATTTCAGCCGTGTTTATACCCCATGAAGTATTTACACCCCAGAAGTATGTACACTCTTCCACGCAGGGGAGTGTAGAGGGGGGGTACCTCCTCTACGGGGTCCGGGGGGGGCTATCCCCCCGACTGGGGGATCTGGGGGCAAGCGGGCCCCCAGCAGGGGTTCGGGGCGAAGCCCCCGAAGGAAAAATTTCCTTGTAAAAGTATATTGTAATTTCATTGTAAATCTGGACCATTCATTATAAGGTCACAGATCTAACAGTAGAAATTATGTTAGGGTTTTTTGCCGTAGAAGGCAACCCTCTGTTATGAGGGAAATGTATTGCGGCTATGCATGATGCCAAATATTGTAACTTGAGAGAGGAGACTGTGAGAAAAAGAATAGGAAGTTACAATGGGTTTTGTTGTAGGTTGTATCCCTTCATTTGTTGGATAATAATAAAGGACGGACCTGACAATTTCTCTGGTGGACGTAGCCCACACTGGGTGAACCACATAAATATGTGTCTCTCTTGTATTATGTATCTTCTGTGTTTTTTTTCCACATTTGTTTTATTTTATTTCTCCATGGTCCTATTTTTCTAACATGGGTTTTTATGTATATGAGGATATCTTCAAAGAAAACTAAGACAAAATGATGGAGAAAAGGACGAAATGCATGATTCATGAGGCTCTGGAAAGTGGAGGGAGCATTACACAAGCCAAAGGGCATGACCAAAAACTCATATTGGCCCTCATGAGTTCTAAAGGAATTTTTAGTAATGTCCGCCTCTTTCATAAAGATTTGGTGGTAGCCAGAACGAAGATCAAGTTTAGTAAAGAACTGGGCACCACTTAATTCATCCAAGAGGTCATCAATGACAGGAATGGGAAATTTGTCTTTAATGGTGAGTTTGTTGAGGGAGCGGAAGTTAGGAAGCATGTGCCAAGAACCTTATTTATTAAGGACCATGACCACATGAGAAGAGTAGGGGCTTGTACTAGGGCGGATAACACCTGCGTTAAGTAGTTCTTGAACCATTTTCTCAATTTCATTTTTTTGGGAAAAGGGGTGACGATACAAACGAATATTGGGAGGAAGGTTGCTTGGGACAAGGGGAATGGAATGATCATGAACACCATGGGAAGGAGGGGGTCCCTCGGAAGTGGAAAAAACCACTTGATGTTTAGAGAGGATGGCTTGGAGGTCCTGCAACACAGAGGGTGTCTCAGTTGCTTGTATGGCATGGAGTTGTAAAATAATACAAGAATGACCCTTTTTTAGCATCTTTTCCATGCGATGGGAAATAATGATCTCCTGGGAATCAACGATCATTCCTTGTAATTTATATTGTTGGCCCTCCTAGTGGAATTGCATGGTTAATTCCTTAAAATCCATGAGAATGGGACCCAAATTCCTTATCCATTCTGACCCAAAACAATGTCACAACCACCCATGTCGATAGAAAACATATGATATTTCAGGTGGTAGTCACCAATTTGGAGATGCACATTTTCAAAACGCCCTCCACATTTCATGGACCCACCATTGGCAATCATGATTTGGAAATTATTGACTGCACGATATACCAATTAGTTTCTTGGGCAATGCAGCAATGAATAAAATTATGGGTGCTTCCACTATCAACAAGAATGATGACCTTCCTATGCTTGATGTAACCAATTAGCTTGAGGGTTTGGGGAGCAGAGAAGCCAGTGAGATAATTTAGGGAAATGACTAGCTCTACTTTGGGAGGGTCAGAGGGAGGGTTTATGTCAGTGGGTTCAAGTGACATAGACACAAGGGGAGCCTCAACATCCTCTTCCAAAACATCCTCTGAGATGGCCATAAAAATATTTTGTCCCTTACAATTGTGTCCCAGAAAATATTTGTCATCACAATTATAATAAATGTCTTTGATTTAGCATTCAACTATTTTGTCCCTGGTCAATTTCTAGATCTTTAGTGGAGTAGAAGGAGGAGTGGGAGTTACTAGTTTAGTGCGAGGAATAAAGGAGGGTTTTTTGTTTTGAGAAGAGACAACATGTTGTGCTTCCTTATCTCTTTTAGTAGCGCCCACCCAAGTCTGAGGCTGAGCCATGAGGACATGAGCACGAATCTTATCCTTGAGGCCAATGATAAATATTCTCGGTAAAAAGCATCAGACATGCCCTCTGTATGAAAAGCCATACTCTCAAAAGAAGCTATAAAGTCTTCCATGGTGCCATATTGTTTCAAATTTGTCAAGCAGCCTAAATGGTTGGTGCCAGTGTCAAAGTGTTCATAAACCTCTAGCACAAAGTGTGTTCAAGCCACATACCCTTGGCGGGAGTTTTTTCTCCATTACCAACATTCTTGATCTAGATGGAGAACACCATACTAGAGTTTAGCTAACTCATCCGTAATGTCATACCAAGAGAAATAATGTTCCATTTTAGTTACCCAGCCAGTGGGATCCTATCCATCAAATTTTTTCACATCCACACATGGAAGGCGTAGGTCACGCTGAAAGTGATGGGGCTGAAAATTCTCGGAATGAGAGGAAGTTTCACCTTCGGTATGCAAAGGTGGGTCAAATACGGGAAGATCTACAGGGATATGTAGATTGGTGCAGATCATCGTAGTGATAGATTCAAGTTGGGTAGTATTGTCTTGTTTGATCTCTTCTTTGAGTTCTACAATTGAGGCAGCGATGGAGGAATGCATATTTTGATTGATGGTGGCAATATTGGCACTCAATTGTTGCACTTCTTGTTGGGTTTCTATGAAATTAGAGTGCAAGGTAGTGAAGTGAGCTTCCAAGTCTTGGCTATGGGTATGGGCCATGATGACGAGGGAACACAAAAAGGGGTGGGGGGACCATAAAGAAAATGGGTTATGAGTGAAGTGTATCCCAACGATCAGGGTGATGTATTGAATCCAATGGGATAAATCCAAAATAAGGGTGTTGGAAGGGGACCAGGTCCACAAGATTTTTTTTTTTTTGAAAAATGATAGGTATGACTGCGGTAAGGGAGAAGAGATAAATCCAATGGAATAGGTCTCAAATAATGGTTCCAACAGGATCTAGACTTTTTTTTTTACTCTTGCGGAGTTATACTCCGATATGAAGAATACTGCAGTGATGAAATACCCAAATGCTTAACAGGAAGAAATGTGTAGAAATTTCGCAACTCAAATGCATGAGACGCAGGTGTGTCGCAATAGATCTTGTCTGTTATGTTTTTGTTTTTGTCCCAAGGGTTAGGTATTCAAGGGTTATACAGACAAGGGTTTTCCTTGTGCTATAACTCTCTGATATACGTGCAAGGTCCAACAGTACTAGTCGACCCAATATCTCAGGGCACCAACTAAGGAGGCTAGACCCTACCCTTAGGCGTACTACCCAACTACCTAGGTACTAGAGAGTATCTTCCCAAGTGTTGTTATCGGTAACACTATAGCAGTGAGATGACTGATCGATTTATCTATGGAGGGATTTAGGAGATCTAGGTCGATCCGTATATAGGTGTTGTCTGATACGCTACCACTCAAAGGGGTACCAGCAGGGGTTATAAGGGTGGCCAACATATGTGTTCTTAAGTACCACTTGTATTTCTTGCATGTATGAATCCCTGACCTTGGGTTTATGCATGTAACGATAGATCTATGTAGCTTAAAGACATCAGAATACGTCTCTACCCTGAAAAAAAAATTAACCCACAATTTCCTGCCAAGGAAAGTGCTATGATACCACTTGTAATATTGTAGATATAAAAAGTATGCAGAACAAAAATAAATAGCTATAAATGGCAGATGAACAACAATATAACCAGAACAACACCACAATAATACCAAAATGATGCCAGAATAATACCAGAAAGAACACTTTGATTACTCAGAGAATTTTTCACTTG
Organism: Picea engelmannii; assembly: GCA_009831015.1. Lineage (NCBI taxonomy): Eukaryota > Viridiplantae > Streptophyta > Pinopsida > Pinales > Pinaceae > Picea > Picea engelmannii. The sequence goes on from ML807241.1 coordinate 30,523, forward strand.
CCTCTTCGAGGGGGAAACCTCCAGCAAAGCAGAGCTCTATTGCAATAATATCCAATAAAAGAGTTATCATACTCTCAACTCCTATTTATACTAAATATGTCTATCAAAAGAACCATCTAGAGGAAGATCCTTCTAGAAGCGTAAGATTCTATTAGGTCTTCTTACATTGGACTTATTCCTCCTTTTTTCTAGGCCTGATTAATATTGACCTTTATTACATGGAAATATATTATTCTACCTACGTGAGGGGTCCCTAACATGATTTCCCTCACACTTGTTAATGGTTTTCATTAAAGACAGGTAATCAAGTGGTTTCTACCATGTTCGACTTCGACACCTGTAATCACATGACTAGATTCGTACTTCGGACAATGGAAATGAAGACCCTGGATCTCACCATATTGGTTTAGGTTGCGATGGAGTATTCATGAGTTTTTACTGAAACATAGATCCATTGTGTATGTATCATGGCTATGTCTGAATTTAAATTCTTAAAGAGCATAGATCCATAGTGTATTTCTCGTGGCTATGCTCAATCATGATGACATGGATCTATAGTGTATGTTTAGTGGCCATGACTAGATTGACACTTATGATTAGAGTCACTTGTATTATGAGTATGAGAATGCCTATCTTAGAAGATGGTATATTATTATGCAAATTCTTGATTATTTGTAGGTTCCCGACCAATGTGATCCTTGTTTTCGGCACACACATTCTACAAAGTATTTCAGCTGTCATAGGTTCCAACTTCATACTTTGGGGGGAATTATGTTACACATTATTTTGGTCACCCCAGTGATCAACTGACGATATGTACATGACTCTCTTCCATGTTTTATGAAAACACTAAAAGAGGATTTCCCCATGAGAAAAGTGGATTATCTTTTCTTCCTTAAAAACTATGTCAAAGGAGATCGTCGCACCCTACTCTATTCTTGGGGTGCGACGATGCTTGATCGTCGCATGCTGTAACAAAACTGGACTGCGGCGTCGTCCCAAGTTGCTTGTGTATAGGGTGCAACGATGCTTAAACAAGAGGAAAAGTGAAATTCACGAAGGTTCTGTTGAGCACTCAACACACCCTAAAATTCTATGTCCATTTTTTACTTTTGGGTACCACTTGATCCTTTTCACTATTTGTTTTTCCTTCAGTATGAAATTGACACTTGTGCTCATTTTTCATGTTTCACGTTTGATGTTTTCTAAAGTTTGCTTGACATACAACAAAGAATCATCTTAACCATTAAAGGGTACTTAACAACTACTTAAGGAATTGGCAAACAAAAGCTCTCCCCAAAGCGCTTAGGAGTTCGACATTGGTAAAGATTAAAGGTGGCGAAAATCGTTTGAGAAGTTTTAAATAACCGAGCTTTGATCTTCATCGACGTCGGCAGATGAAAGTCTTTCTTTTTTCAATTGAAATTTGGCAGGGGTATCGCCGAAGACCGATCCGTTCGGATTCGACAGGAAAACCAAAAGTAAGCGTCGCGCAAGGAGAGGAGCGGTATCGTCGATCGCCGACACCCGACGTGATTTCGGCGTCAGGGATTTACAGAATAAAATACACATTAATTTTACATTTTAAAATGCCAATCCCGGATGCCACCCAAGTATAGGCAGTCACAATGTCTTTTTCCTTCAGTGCTTTCGACGTGAGTAGAGTCCCTAAGCGTAATCCTTACCAACCTTCTGAATGATAAATTTTATGTTCAAATACATTAAATAACCCAGGGTTAATAATGCCATGTCATCATCAATCGATATCAGAAGTTTTAAAGGGAGCATATCAACAAATTTACAATGCAATAATAACAATTATAAAATCCCATAATTTGCGTGAAAAACTCAGATAAAGAACACAGTTAATTTACATCCAAAAGGGAACGAGATACATTCAAGACGCTAAACTTTCATATAATTAAAAAGTTTTCCCGCTAAACTTGGGACACATACAAATAGATATCGTCGGAGTCTTTACTGGTCGACCCGGTCACAGTGAGAGTATAAAACCCTTATGAAAAAAGAGAAGAAATGTTAAGCATCACTTCGAGGAATGCAAGGTGAGGGTTTTCCCACTATGCATCTCCTATGCCCGCATCCTCTCTCGGACTACTTCTCACACCCTGTAACGTTTCCTTTTCCTCTTTCACTGATATCCTCTACGCCTCGGGCAACTGCACAATTATGTCTTGAGCTTCTCGAAGCTGACTTTGGATCTGAACTGTGCTTCCTCCACGACCCTACAATGCTAACACCTCCTGGTTCTTCGCCGCCAACTAGCTCCACAACTCTCTATTTTCTTAGTAGATTTCAGCTATGGCAAGTTGGGCCCGCTCTAACTACTTGATGGAACTCTTGACGGGAGAAACCAGTGCTTTATCCCTCCCCTTTCGTCTCCCACTTCCTTTACTGGTAGTCCCCACAGGCCCCAACCAGTTAGTAAGCATCATAGACCCCTCAGCGACGGGATGTACACTTAGCTCAACTGGGGGGCGATCCTTCTCCCTTTCTCCTATATCTTTCCTAGGTGCCCCCTTCTCCATGGTGTCAGCTCTTGTGGGGGTGCGACCCCAAGCATACCTCTTTCAGGTGCACTTCTCTCCACCCCGACTTCCACTAGAGGCATTGACACCCTCTCCAAGAAAAATCCTGTACCTCTTATCGAAGCTTCAAGGACACTGGAAGTCAATAAGAAAGAGTCCCAAGCACATTGGGGCTCGGACCTGGAACTCCAGCTACCTTGCAGACCCCGTGTCTTGTTCAAAGGGGATCCCATAGTGAAACAATGTAGTGTCTTGGATGTCTACAGATGATAAAGGACCACTACACCGAGTTGCGCCTGAATAAACTCGCAAGACCAATGTTACAGAGGTATAAACTCGACTTATGCGTGGCATTCCCCACAGAACTCCTAGAATTTATAGCGAAACAAAGGAGAAAACCAGAGAGTGCCAAAAGAACACTCACGCCTCGCAACAGGCTGTCTTGAAGACTTAACACATTCCATCTTCTCATCGGATGTAATCCAGAACGCATAAAACACTGTCGATCGGAGTTGCAGGGGATGTGTAGTATGATCATTCCAATATCTTTAAACTCCCCAGCTTCAATTATTGATGAATGATAGTTGACACACTTGGTGATACGTATTCTGGAGGCATTTGACGAATTCCTTACTATGGTACCTGACCTTTTGGGAGAATACACGCGCACGCTCAACTCTGGTTTCTTTTCCCATCCCCAAAGGTCGAGCGACTACTATGACGGAACCAACATTCATATCCACCGTACTTGATTTGCCACGCTATGGCACGCTGACATGACTCATTTAACATGAAGAGGAGCGACAACGTGGATAAAAGACATCACATGTCATTCAAAGGAGCAATTGGGTTCACATAAGTATTAAACGATCGAGACTAACGAGCTCCACAGGTACGCACCAGTCCATTATGTTTTTTGGTACCTTATATCACATTGCTTGATCACTAAACTATCTGAACCCTAATTGCAAGAATGATTCCCCAATTACCGAACAATTCTTGCTCAGTGATCTTGCCGATGAACCCAAAAGAAACACCGAAGCAGATTCAACAGAGAGATGAAGGATGCCAAGCTCCCCGAGTTTGGCACCCTCGATAAATTCATCAACCTGAGGGACGTGGTCAAGCTGCATGCTGAACAAGATTCGTTATGGACCGAAGAGTCCGCAAAGATAGCCGATGTGAGACCAGGGAAAGTACAACAATTTGCAGAACATCTGATCAGAGCCTGGGCCATGCTACAGTAGTTGAACTCCATTTTAGTGAAGTATCGGGCGCATGCAGTAGACATCAAGGGAATATATGCAGCCTCGATGGAACAACACAGATTTCCATGGGCCCAAACTTGTGAAGAATTGTTTGTCAGCTGGACTGAATACGAGAGAGGTCACCCTTTCCAAGAAGTATCTCGGGATGACTGTTAAAGAAGTTGTTAGAAGATAACGCCACATGGTGATTTTTGTTTTGATTAAAATGCACTTAGCCGTTAGTTTTAGTTAACACTTTATATTATAAATAGAGACACCGGCCAATGAGTAGAGGGTTGATGGTTGTTGTAAGACTCCTTTTTGTTGGTTGTTAAGAATTATTTTGAGACTGCTATGAATTGAGAAGTCCTTCTGGACCAAAGACAAACTATTTTCATCTGATGCATGTGATTGGACTTGGAGAAGAACTACTTCCTATCCTGTTTCATGAATGATGCAGTAATGAGTAAGAGAAATTAATTCTGATGTCTAGTTATCTGGTGCAATGTCTTGATGTTATTTGCTTTAATGATGAAGATAAATTGTTGTGTTATTATGTAATGAACGGTCATGGTAGATGAATTTTTTTTCTTTCCATTATCTTATTACATATGTGATTTCTTTCTGATAGTTAGTTTCCCAGACAGTAATTGGATGCTCACATGGTTAATGTATTAGTACTAGGCCTGTGGTATAGAGTAATTGTCTGCATGTTGAGCAACGGGTTATCCCAAGATTAACCTCTTCCTAGTAGTTAAAAGTCAATCATGTTGTTTGTCAAGTTGGTTTATACTGGCTTTCATCTCTCATATCAGCCCCACCCAAGAGAAAACACAGAAGAAAACAATCCTAACTAAAGGAAGAGCCTTCACAAGAAAACACAAAAGCCCATCGATAAATTCGTTGGATCGCAAGATCTTAAGAACCATTCCATTTCAAATGTTGCATAGTCTAATTGGGCCTCAATGGCGGGTTTGGTTCCTACTGTTGAGTCAAGGGATTTAGGACCCATCATCAGAATTAGCGCTAGAAGGAGGGCCAAGAATGAATGGTTGAATATATATTTTATCTATCATTTCAAACAACCTACAGATTCGTAACAGGCCACATGCATGGCTAGTCCATCACAGGACAGCCCACACATGTTGAGTATTCCCAAAATAGAAAACTCACCCCAACCTGAGGAAGAACCTTTTCACCCTGAAATACCTTACGCCCTTTGTCATGAGGAAGTGGATATTTTCAGGAGAATCACTAGAGCCTACGCCCGTCATAATGGTGTGTTGTCCTTAGCTCCCATCCTCCATCGAAGAAAAAAACAAAGAAGACCAGTGGTCAGTGCCCTCGACGAGGTTTTCGTACACTTCGTAGAAGACTTAATATATTTCATGATTACCTAAATCCAAGAACCTATTGATATGATACTCGAAACGCCAACCAATGACATCTCTGAGCCAAAAAACTTTTCGGAAGAAGAAGAGTTCGAATCGGATTCCAAAGATATGGAAGGTAATAACAACCATGAGGAAGAAGGAGAAATCTTGCTTCAGAACAACCAGCCCTGGCTGGCCGGAAACGCCGTGGTCATCCTCAGACGATTACATAATCTTCCCCGACACCTGAAGAAGTTGCTTCCCAAGTACGACCGCAACACTTCAGGTTTACCTCCAGATCACATAAAGAAGTTCATACTCGCGATTAGATTCATGAATGTCCAGCATGAAGACGTAGTCTGCATAATTTTCCCCTACACGTTTGAAAATTCATCTTCCATGTGGTATTTTAATTTGCCAGTATGATCGATAACCAGCTGGACTAAGTTCTAGAAAGACTTTCTAGATAAGTTTACAAAAGAAACTACCACGGGAGCCCTGATGGCTCAGTTGTTCGCAACCACCATGAGTCCGAAAGAGAGGGTCAAAGATTTCAATTAGAAATTCATGACCATCTTAAACAAATTCTAGCCCGTGGCGAAACCAACTCAATAATTACAAATCAAGGTTTACACCAACACGCTCCCGGCTTCTATTTCTATGTTTGTAAAAAGAGACGCTAAGCAAACCCTGGAGGAAAATTTTGAAGAGGCCAAACGATATAATTCCAGATGAAAGTATGTAAAGAAGGCCATGCCTCTCTAGTAAAGAAACAAACCCAGCACCCTCCCAGGAGAGGACTTCTTCTGACTAGACCGCCGGGAAAACTGGTTGAACAAATTCCCGACAAAGGCAATGTAGATATAGAAGATCTACAATGCGTGGTTAAGAAATTATCAAACGAAATCATAACATGAAAAGAAATGCAGGAGAGGGAAACCAAGGCCAAAGGCCCTATAAGCCTTTCTTTAAAACAAACCCACCTTTCAAAGTAATTGAACCTCCCCCAGCTAACTTAAATATTGATCTAGGGAATGTTGCATCTGATTCTTTTCATACTTATCATCAGGAGAACCACTCTGAAAGAGACTTCCCTCAATGAGTCCACGGCATGAATTTAATGGCCAATTGTTTTCTAGACGAAGTCTCCCTGACCGAACAACCAAGCAGTTTGGCCATGAATATTGCTGACCAGGAAGAAGTTGACCCACCATGAGCCACAACCATGCTGATATGGGATCTTGACCTGATCATGCCTTCCGACGATTTTTTTGAGTCTCGGGAACAACCCGTGGAAGTTTCAGTGATACAGACTCATAGTAAGGGCCCACCCAACTCGAAAGATACCTATGCCACCCGAGCCTCACAAAGTAAGTTAAATCCTGACCACCCAAAAACATATTTCGCTCTCGGTAAAAATATTATAAGAATTCATACCCAGGAGTCGCCCAAACTAGATTAAAATGTGGTCGAAGATTTGAAGAGGCTAAAGGCCAATATTTTAGTTATGGATATATGTAGGATTCCTCAGCAGAAAGACTTTCTATTGTAGGCCTTGAACTCTGCAAAAAACCTGACGACCGGCGATGGCCCAGGAATAATTTTGACTCACACAGATCTGGTGGGAAAACCAACTATGAATACCTATTCGAGACATAGAAATGAGAAACCGTTTGTTCCCCCATTCCTCCTAACGTTTGAAATATTCAATAGGAACCTTCACAACTGTCTGGTAGATTTTGGAGCATCCTCCAATGTCATGCCCTTGTCTGTTTGCAAGAAATTGAATGTCGTTCCTCTCAAGAGTGATAAACATGTCATACAACTGGACAAGACCGAAGTCAAGGTCATAGGAGAACTCAAAGGCGTGATGATCAGAATATCGACACACCCCGCATTTTTGCAAGTGATCGACATTATTGTAGTAGATATCCCAAAGGCATATGGGCTATTACTGAGCCGATATTGGTCTAAAAAGATAAACAGATACTTCAGTACAGACTGGGCACACCTTTGGCTACCACTGAAGGGATACAAGAACATGATCAGAATCAACAAGGAGATATATCTAAAACATATAGTCACTGATTTAGATACCCCTAATGAGCCCTCGTCCATAGATTTTCCCATACTGGGAAATTATTCCTGCGAATCCTACTTTGGAAACTTCGCCCCCCTCTTATCTGATGTTCCTCTTACCCAAAACTATGAATTGATTTTCCAAGATAAATCGTCGATACCGACATGAGACACTCTCTTCTGCCAAAACCCGACACTAGAGCTTGCGAAACAAGAGGTCAAGGAGAAAGAAACTAATAAGGGAAATGGAAATAGTGATTCCCATTCACAAATTTGGACCCTTTATTTTGATGGATCTAAATCTCAAGAAGGGTCTGGAGCATGATGCATCCTCATCGATCCTATTGGTAAACATCATTTCTTGTCCTGTAGGCTAGAATTCGAATGTACCAACAACACTGCCAAATATGAAGCTCTGGTACAAGGATTAAGGAAAGCCATAGATTTGGATATCAAAGAATTGAAAGTTTTTGGGGACTTTGAAATTATTGTTAGACAAGTAAGAAATACCATACATTGCAATTCTCCTCATCTGAAGAACTATCAGCAGGAGGTGCATAGGTTAATAGAACACTTTGAGGCATTTGATATCACTACGATCCCCAGAACAAAGATTATTCTTGCTGACTCCTTGGCCACAAATGCTTCTAGGCTATCGCCTTTAGAAGATTATAAAGCCTCTCGATTCACTGTGGAACTTCTCTACAAACTATCGATACCTAATAGCATTTCCAATTGGAAATTCTTCGAAGGAGATGAACAAATCATAATCATATTGAATAACTAAGATAATTTCAAAGATATCGCTATCGATGATGAAGAATTCCAAGATTTGTCCATGGAAACCGATCTTCGGACGGGACGACCTTTGGATAAATTAAAGGGTCACATGATCCCTAAAGGGATAGCTAATCTAGAAACTCTATTTGATATGAAAGAGCGGTTTAAGGGACCCAAAAATGCAAAGATTGGTAGCTCTTGTCCCCTGCATGAAACTATAAATCTTGGAACCCAAGAGAGTCCAAAGAATGTGAATCTGGGCAAGACCATATCTAAGGAAGAACATAAATCTTACCTCAAATTATTTAGACAATACCAGGATGTCTTCGTGTGGTCCTATAGGGATTTGAAAACGTATGATACCCACATCATTCAACACACCATCCCTTTAAAACTGGGAGTGAAACCTTTCCAACAGAAGCTCCGAAAGTATCACCCATCCCTGGAACCTCTTATGTATCAGGAGTTAAAGAAGCTTTTAGATGCCAAGATAATTTTTCACGTTAGGCATTCTGCTTGGGTAGCGAACCTTGTTCCGGTGAGGAAAAAGTCAGGACAGTTATGCCTATGCATAGATTTTAGGAACCTCAACATGGCTTCAGAAAAGGACAATTACCGAGTCTCACCGATGGAACAACTCCTGCAGACCGTGTCGGGCTCAGAGAACTTCTCTCTACTAGACAGTTTCTCAGGATACAACCAAGTCCTTGTTTCAGAGGAAGATCGTTTAAAAGCCACTTTCTGAACCAAATGGGGAACCTTCGCTTACAAGCGCATGCCTTTCGGGTTAATTAACGCAGGATAAACTTTCCAAAGAGCCATGGATGTAGCTTTCCAGGGATTAATCAATAAATGCGTGGTAGTGTATCTAGATGACGTGACAGTGTATTCAAAGAATAGAGAAGAACACATCCAACATTTAACTCAGATTTTCGAGAGGTGTAGGAAATACGGTATATCTTTAAACCCTAAGAAAAATATCTTCAGTGTCAAGGAAGGTAAGCTGTTAGGTCACATCATATCTCAAGAATGGATTTGCATAGACTCGGAAAGGATTAAATCCATAGCTCAACTTCCCTTACCTCATAACAAGAAAGATATGCAGTCCTTTTTCGGGAAAATCAATTTTGCAAGGAAGTTCACTCCCAACTTCGCTTAAATCATCAAACCCTTGCAAAAGGTGATTCGCAAAAATGTTGAATTTAAGTGGGATGATGAGCGAAAAGACGCCTTCAACAACATCAAGGCTGTCATTTCTCGAGCCCCGGTGTTGCGAAGTCCTAATTTCGATAGAGATTTTTCCCTTTATACTTTCGCCTCCGATCAATCGATAGTTGCAGTCTTGAATCAGAAGGATGATGACAACAATGAAGCCCCAGTGTCATTTATGAGTACTAATATTCAAGGAGCTGAGCTCAATTATACTGTTGTAGAAAAACAGGCCTACGTGGTTTATAAGGCAGTAAAACATTTCAGGTTTTACATCCTCAAGAATCACACTAAAGTAATTGTGCCACACCCTATAGTCCGATCCTTATTTACCCAACAAGAAATGGGGGAAATAAGAGGGAACTGGATGGTGGTGGTCTAGGAATTTGATCTGGATATAAAACTTGCAAAACTAGTAAAAGGGAAAGGGTTGTGAAAGCTTGCAGTAGAAGCCCAGGATCAAGTAAATGAACATCTCAGATGTGAGAATGAAATGGCACTATGGTGTGGTGAAGTAGCATACATCTCCCTAGGAAAATACTCCTAGTATAAATATTTAACTTATCTCCTACATCACGGGACTTGTCCCGAAAACCTCAACCCTAGAGAAAGGAGAGCCCTGAGATTAAAATTTTCATAATATCGTCTTATAAATTCGATCGTCTTTCGGGTCAATTATGATGGGGTACTATTAAGATGTCTCAAACGAGAAGACGTAGACAAAGTCCTGAATGAACTCCATGATGGCCCCGCCGGGGGACATTTTACAGGAACACTACCGCTCATAAGATTCTGAGAGCCGGCTATTATTATCCCACCTTGTTCAAGGACGCCCATACTCATGCTAGAAACTGTAAGACTTTTCAAATAAGTGCTGGAAAGGAGAAAAAAGTGGCGGTCCCACTCCAACCAGTTACTGTCTCTCGTCCTTTCGAGCAGTGGGGGTTGGATATCATAGGACAGATCACACCTAGCTCCTTGAAATTGCACAAGTACATTCTTACTTCCACCGACTATTTCACGAAATGGGTAGAGGCCATTCCTCTGAATCATGTAAATGAGAAGGTAGTGATCTAATTCATAGAACAACAACTGATCACGAGGTTCGGTGTCCCTTCTATTCTGGTCTTTGATAATGTTTCTTACTTTTATTCCACCCTATTGATGGAGTCTTCTCTGGACAAAGGAATTGTAATCAGGTACTCTACAAATTACTATCCTCAAGGAAATGGTGTGGCTGAATCAACTAATAAAAACCTGGTAAGGATATTAAAGAAGACAGTTACGGATAATCAAATAAATTGGCATAATCTTCTCTATAATTCTCTATGGGCTGATAGGGTCACACCCAAGGAAGCTATAGGAAACTCCCCATACTTTTTGGTCTATGGGAAAGAAGCCATCCTCCCAAATGGACTCTATTTCGTCTCTTCAACTGGCCCAAGATTCCAACGAAGAACCCTCATCATCCATGCAACAAAGGATTAACACTCTGCTCATGCTGGAAGAAGAGAGAGAAAAGGCTAATTCAAAATTCCTAGCTCACCAACAGATAGTGAAAAGATGGTTCGATAATCATAAGGGTAAAGAAAAGAATTTTGAAGTAGGAGACTTAGTCCTGAAGTGGGACAGAGAAAATGAACCTAAAGGGAAACATTCCAAGTTTCAGAGTCTATGGCTTGGACCTTTCCAGGTAGCTGAGGAAATAGAGGCAGGCACTTATCGATTACAAAGTCTGAGGGGAGAACCTGATGCCCTCCCAGTAAATGGCCAAGCCCTAAAACAATACTTCCAGTAAGTTAATAATAATAATAATAATATGTGTGTGTGTGTGTGTTTTACGTTCTTTGTTGAATGTCTTCACGATTGCGTGAGTACGTCTTTTTTTGTTTCTCTTCTTCCTATCTTTATTTTCTTTTGAAGGTATGTCTGGTAAAACGATGGTTGGTCTTAAGGTCGTGAAACATAACAAACTTTGTTCCTAACTCATCGCTCACTCACAAACACTAGAAACACTGGAAAACTTGGGGTTACTTTGAGGAATCCTCTATCCAACCGGAGCAATTGAACGGCTTCGGAGAAATGTCAGAAATTTCTACTTTTTGGTTCGGTTAGACCTCAATGAAAAGAAGGAAAGCCAAAAAGGACTACATAAACCCATAAACGGAGCTAGTGAATCATCCACTTTAACTCTCTCACCTAGCTAATAAACAAACATCTATCTCTCCTACTCACTTAGTGCATCATGCTGAAATGAAATTGATATTATCAAAAGAGTGAATAGTAGTAGAGGGTATGCAGATATCTTCGCCGGGGCTATGGATGCTCGCTGGTAGCAGAGCAAGGTATGTGATGTCGGGGTGACTCCGTCGGGGCTATGGACGCTCACTAGCAGTGGAGTGACACCGAAGCAGGGGAGTAGAGGTAATTAAAGGCCTCGTGCCGATGAATACTTTGCTAAAACTTTGTAAAAAAGGAGGCATGAGTCAGGGTCAAAGGAAACTAAGGAGGAACGATGTTAAAACCCCACAGGCAGACCCGGAAGAATCAACTGAAGGACGTCAGATGAAAAGGTTAAGAGATTCCAATTTAAGACCAGTTCATATTCTCCATCAGTTTATGTATCAACCGAGCCTTGGAGGAGGAAAAAATATTCTTCTTTCACCCAGTGAATCGTCATTTTTTGAGCACTCAACACACTCTAAAAGTCTATGTCCATGTTTCACTTTTGGGTACCACTTGATCCTTTTCATTGTCTGTTTTTCCTTCAGTATGAAATTGATACCTGCGTCATTTTTCATGTTTCATGTTTGATTTTTTCTAAAGTTTTCTTGAACATACAAAAAAGAATCATCTTAACCATTAAAGGGTACTTAACAACTACTTAAGGAATCAACGAACCAAATCTCTCCCCAAAGTGCTTAGGAGTTCGACATTGGTAAAGATTAAAGGTGGCGAAAATCATTTGAGAAGTTTTAAATAATTGAGCTCCGATCTTCATCAATGTCGGTAGACGAAAGTCTTTATTTTTACGATTGAACTTTGGTAGGGGTATCATTGAAGACCGATCTGTTCGAATTCAGCAGGAAAACCAAAAGTAAGCATTGTGCAAGGAGAGGAGTGGTATCGCCGACCACCGACACCCCATGCGATTTTGGCGTCGAGGAGTTACAGAATAAAATACACATTAATTTTAGATTTTAAAATGTCGATCCCTAATGCCACCCAAGTATAGGCAGTCGCAATGTCTTTTTCCTTTAGTTCTTTCAACGTGAGTAGAGTCCCTAAGAGCAATCCTTACCAACCTTCCAAATGATAAATTTTATGTTCAAATGCTTTAAATAACCCAAGGTTAATAACTCCACGTCAGCATCAATCGATATCAGAAATATTTAAAGGGAACATATCAACAAATTTACAATGTAATAATAACAATTATAAAATCCCATAATTTGCGTGAAAAACTCAGATAAAGAACACCGTTAATTTACATCCAAAAGGGAATGGGATACATTCAAGATGCTTTGAACTTTCATATAATTAAAAAGTTTTCCCGCTAAACTTGGGCCACATACAAATAGATACCATTAGCGTTTTTACTAGCCGACCCGGTCACAGTGAGAGTATAAGACCCTTATGACAAAAAGATAAGAAATGTTAAGCGTCACTTTGGGGAACGCAAGGCAAGGGTTCGCCCACTATGTATCTCCTATGTGCACATCTTCTCCCAGACTACTTCTCACACCCTGTAACGTTTCATTTTCCTCTTTCGCTGATATCCTCTATGCCTCGCGCAACTGCACAACTGTGTCTTGAGCTTCTCGAAGCTATCTCTAGAGCCAAACCGTGCTTCCTCCGCAACCCTGCGATGCTGACACCTCCTGGTTCTTCGCCGCTAAATGGCTCTGCAACTCTCTATTTTCTTGGTAGATTTAATCTATGTCAAGTTGGGCCTGCTCTAACTATTGTATGGAACTCTTGACGGGAGAACCCAGTGCTTTCGCCCTCCCCTTTCATCCCCCAATTCCTTTATTGGTAGTCCCCATAGGCCCCGACCAGTTAGTAAGCGTCATAGACCCCTCAGCGGTGAGATGTACACTCAACTCAGCTGGGGGGCAGTCCTTCTCCCTTTTTCCTATACCTTTCCTAGCCCCTCCCCTTCTCCGTGGTGTCAGCTCTTATGGGGGCGCGGCCCAAAGAATACCTCTTTTAGGTGCACTTCCCTCCATCCTGACTTCCACTAGAGGCGTCGACACCCTCTCCAAGAAAAATCCTATACCTCCTATCGAAGCTTCAAGGACACTAGAAGCCAATAAGAAAGAGTCCCAGGCACGTTGGGGCTCGCACTCCGGCTACCTTGCAGACCCTGTCCCTTGTTCAAAGGGGATCCCATAGTGAAACAACGTAGTGGCTTGGACGTCTACATATGATAAAGGACCACTACACCAAGTTGCGCCTGAATAAACTCGCAAGACTAGCATTACAAAGGTATAAACTCGAATTATGCATGGAATTCCCCACAGAACTCCTATAATTTATAGCGAAACAAAGGAGCAAACCAGATCATGCCAAAAGAACACTCACGCCTCACGACAAGTTGTCTTGAAGACTTAATGCGTTGCAGCTTCTCATCGGATGCAATCCGGAATGCATAAAATGTTGTCGATCGGAGTTGCAGGGGATGTGTAGTATGACCATTCCAATCTCTTTAAATGCCCCAACTTCCATTATTGACGAATGATAGTTAACACACTTGGGGATACGTCTTCTAGAGGATTTTAACGACTTCCTTACTATGGTACCTGACCTTCTGGGAGCATACATGTGCACGTTCAACTCTGGCGTCTTTTCCCAGCCCCAAAGGTCGAGCGAATACTATGATGGTCCCGACACTCATATCCGTCGTACTCGATTTTCCACGCTATGGCGCGCTGGCGTGACTAGTTTAACCTGAAGAGGAGCGGCGGCATGGATAAAGAAACACCAAATTATATTAGACAGAGCGATGAAAGATTCCAAACTCCCCGAGTTCGGAACCCCTGATAATTTCGTCGACCTGAGCGACGTGGTCAAGATGCATGCCAAAAAAGATTCGTTATGGATCGAAGAGTCCGCAAAGATAGCTGATACAAGACCATGGCAAGTGAAACAATTTGCAGAACATACGATCAGAGCCTAGGACATGCTACAACAGTTGAAATCCAGTTTAGCGAAGTACTGGGCGCATCCAGTAGACATCAGGGGAATATATGTGGCCCCGATGGAAAAGCATAGATTTCCATGGGCCCAACCTTGTGAAGAACTGTTTGTCAGCTGGACTGAATACGAGAGAGGTCACCCTTTCCAATAAGTATCTCAGGACGACTATTAAAGAAGTTGTTAGAAGATAACGCCACGTGGCGATTTTTGTTTTGTTTAAACTACACTTAGTTGTTAGTTTCAATTAACACTTTATATTATAAATAGACACACCAACCAATGAGTAGAGGGTCGATGGTTGTTGTAAGACTCTTTCTTATTTTTGGTTGTTAAGAATTATTTTGAGACTTCTATGAATTGAGAAGTCCTTCTGGACCAAAGACAAACTATTTTCATCAGATGCATGTGATTGGACTTGGAGAAGAACTACTTCCTATCTTGTTTCATGAATGATGCAGTAATGATTAAGAGCAATTAATTCAGTTGTCAAGTTATCTGGTGCATTGTCTTGATGTTCTTTGCTTTAATGATGAAGATAAATCGTTGTGTTATTATGTAATGAATGGTCATGGTAGATGAATTATTTTTCTTGCCATTATCTTATTACATATGTTCTTTCTTTCTGATAGTTAGTTTCCCAGAGAGTAATTGGATGCTCACATGGTTAATGTATTAGTACTAGGCATGTGGTATAGAGTAATTGTCTTCATGTTGAGCAGCGGGTTATCCCAAGCTTAACCTCTTCCCAGTAGTTAAAACTTAATCCTGTTGTTTTTCAAGTTTGTTTATACTGGCTTTCATCTCTCATATCAGCCCCACCCAAGAGAAAATACAGAAGAAACGAGTCCTAACTGAAGGAAGAGACTTCACAAGAAAACACAAAAGCCCATTGATAAATTGGTCGGATCGCAAGATCTGGAGAACCATTCCATTTTAAATGCTGCAGAGTCTAATTGTGCATCTGTGGCGGGTTTGGTTCCTACTATTGAGTCAAGGGATTTAGGACCCATCAACAGTTTCTAGAAGGGAATCTTATAGAATATGAGGTGGCCTCTGATCGGTTTGGATCTTACTCACTTCCCTAATTTAGTGGGATCATCCTAATCTCCTCATCCATCCCTCTTTCACCCTATATAAAGAGGGATCTCTTATAAAAAAGGCTAAGACTTTCTTATGCATGAATAATTCTACTATAAATTCTACTTGAGATAGCTTCGTTTTATCTCTCTAAGTCGGATTGTGTATCTTCTTCATCAAAGGCATTGGAGCAAAGTTGTGTGTGCTGAAGCAAAGAGCCACTGGAAGAGACCTTGCAACATCAAGGCATGGGTTTTATTTTCCACTTTTAGTTAATATAATGCAACAATACATTTCTTCCCTATAAAGGTGTCTTTACTTTTATTATATAACTCCTTGATATTATACATAGAATTCATTGGAATATATATATATCGTTGTTCTCTCTCTTTGTTGGTTTTTTCTTCTTAAACAGGTTCACCATCCCACAATCCAAAGATGGAGCAACAAGAATGACACTAGCGAGGATCAAACATCATTTAAAAGGTCTGTCATTTGTCCCTCTCTAAACTAGTTTATATGACAATGAAATCTAAGGTGAAGTTTGTATTTTGCATTGTTTTGTTCTAGATTCATGTTGAAGTTAGGGAGATTAGTTTGTGTCTGCACTTACCGATTTGTATGATAACAATAATATAAAATGATCACCATTATTCATTCTAACCTTTCTTTCCCATACACTTCAGTCTTGTGCCCTATGATACCAGAGTTTGTTACACTTGCACATCACTATAAGCAATGTGCATCTATTGGTTGGTAGAGGTTGATGACCATTTTGGTCATCAATTTCTAGCTGACAAAGCGTTGTCAGGCTACCCCTCAAATCACATTGCTTGCGCAAATTTTTCACACACTCTTTCTTAAGGTGGCGTAATACTTGGTGAAATCATCATAACTCTTGACCATAACCCCTTTCCAACTCCTCATGTTATTTACATTGTCGTATTCTACATATTAACACGATATATTTTGAACTCTCATATATCAATCTACTTTACCTTATCTACATAATCTTTTGCGAAGAATGAATAAATGATTGAAAATTAGTCATGTCCATGCCATAATTCTATATTTTACCCAACATATCACTCATAATATTTTACGAAAAAATGAATAAATGATTGAAAATTAATCATGTCCATATCATCATTCTATATTTTACCAAACATATCACTCCTTATTACTCCTTATTAGTCCCTGTCGTAGGCATAGAGGGACTATAGCAATCGATAATTCGTTGACCTCGTATTAGATTGTGCATTTACCACAAATATTTCCATATTATCTATTGTTGGAACTAGGGAAGTGAAAACATCGATTTTTATATAATAGAAAGTACCATGTTTGTCAAGATCTGATTGGACAACAGATTGGAGGTCTTATTGTCGGCTTCACTATTCCCAATGTTATATGTGTTGGCATATCCAAAGTATTTGATCGTATATGGTATTTTTGAATCATATATTTTCTTATGGATTGGTCGAAGGTGGATTAATGCTAGCATTAGTTCAAATGTTTCCTTTAGCATTTTCTGTTAGGTAGAATACATTCTCTAGCATAATACTATGTGTGATTTTTTCTTTATCATTGCGTGGTTCAAGAGAACAGGCCTGCCACAATGCATTTTTTCTTAAATGTTTGCAATATAGCGATCGATAATTCATTGACCTCGTATTAGATTGTGCATTGACCACAAATATTTCCATATTATCAATTGTTGGAACCAGGGAAGTGAAAACATCGATTTTTGTATAATAGAAAGTACCATGTTTGTCAAGATCTGATTGGACAACAGATTGGAGGTCTTATTGTCGTCTTCTCTATTCCCAATGTTACATATGTTGGCATATCCAAAGTATTTGATCGTATATGGTATTTTTGAATCATATATTTTCTTATGCATTGGTCGAAGGTGGATTAATGCTAGCATTAGTTCAAATGTTTCCTTTAGCATTTTCTGCTAGGTAGAATACATTCTCTAGCATATTACTATGTGTGATTTTTGATTTATTGTTGTGTGGTTCAAGAGAACAGGCCTGCCATGCTGCATTTTTTCATAAATGTTTGCACAGGGCTATGCCCTTCAATGGTCCTAACAGTCTTAAGTGTTTACCTAATAGGTCTATCGGTCTTAAATGTTTATTTTACATATGTGTTGCAATACAGTTTCATTCCATTTTTTTTTATGGTCGCCATCACTGCATCAATGATTGATGCTTGTTCGTTGGTTCGTTCCATGATTCTTATTCTTGTTTGATTCAAATTTGCAAATTTGAGGTTCTGTAGTTGCAGTTGGACCTCTTCGTGGTTGTTCACTGGTTTGTTGTTCTTCAACTTTGCAAACTGTTGGACCTATTGTTGCAGTTTACAGTTTTTGGGGCTGAGCTCTTGTCATCCTTCGTTGATGGGTAAGTTTCCTTATTGTTGCTATTTTTCAATGGTGGGAGTCCCTACCTCCAAATTCTGTTGCAGACCATCCTTGTCTATGCTGTTAATTTATGTTCCTGGAAACCATGCGTCTTCATATGTTGGTTGCCATGTCCATAGCTATTTCAAAAATTGCAATGCAAAGGGGTTTTCGAAAAGTAGTTCGGAGCTATGAGAAGAGGGAACCATCCGCCAGGGTGTAGACGTAGGGAATTATTTTATTCTGTGGGTCAGAAAATTGTGTCCACTTGTTGTCTTTCTGCTAAGTAAATTTATGGTGTTATTTATTTGCGTTGTTTCTTCTATTTGGTTCACTTTCCAGTGTGGGTTTTTTTTTTGTCATCTGCTATGGGGAGTAAGGGGGATTGAAGTTGAAAAGAATAAGGTTGAAAGATATATACGGGGATTGGTACCCTGTTTCGCGCTTGTAGTTTTCCTATTTTGCTTTTCTTTTTTTCCTACTTTTATTTTTTTTCCCCTTTTCTCTGTTTTCATGCAAACTGGAAGTATCTAACAAACAACTTCAAAATCAAAATTGAAAAGATGAAAGAAGTAATATATGTCGAGTCGTATGAAATAGATACACAGTCCATTATACATGACAACATTGGCATGTTTTTGCATAGTAATGTCCTTTTTAGATTGGATGCATTCTCGTATACTATAGGGGATTTCCTTTTTGATACATTTCAGGTTCTACTGCATTTCTGTTATTCGTCAACCAAGCTGTGTAATGGATTGATAGATTATTTCTTGGGCTATTTAAAAAATGCCAACACTGAGGCATTGGAGTCCTATGAATATGAACTGGAATCTGATTTTCTTCGGCAGTTGGATGGAATACATGATGTCGCTACGTATTTTTCAAAGATGCATTGTCTGCATCTCCATTTCTGCCTACACATGAGAGGGGACTTTGGGGAGATACATTTTGTATATGGTAGCTATCTAACTGGCTCAATATATCAGTTGGAATATGGTCATTGACAAGAAAAATAAGATATCTACTATTCAACAAAACTACATTTGACAATCCATATTGCATCTTGTTCCATGATGCCAATGCTGAGAGTGGTCATTATGAACCACTACTGTACAGAAAAATTTCCATATGCAATGTTGAAGGAGATCATACTTTCTTGTCCCTCATTTGCAAAGACCTTGAATCACAATGGCAACGTATTATGCATCGCAGAGATTGCCATGGTTTACAGCTGGGAACAAATGTTGTGTCTAGTTGTGGAGATAGTCTGTTCAATGCAATTCGTTGTTTGGTAGCAGCGGAGTTCGATGTGCAGTCGTTGTGGATTTACACTGTACAGTCCTTTTGCAATGCAATTATAGGTGACATCCAACAAGATTTTAGGTGCTTGCATCAACACCTTTGGCCATATCTCCTAGAAAATATGTCGGTAGTTGGAAGTTGGCAGGAATACCTTGTGAACATGGCATTGCCATATGAAAAAGGGAATGTGGAGGGTTGCAGATTCTATTTGCAATGGTTTTCTATCATATTCAGAGTAAATATCCAGGTCTGGTCGGCCTTGCCAGATGGCATTGTCCATTCCTAGTCTACTAATTCAAATTACGATCGAACAATTGACATCCTCTCGTTGAAAACAGATACAACACATATCCATTATCAACCTTTGCTTGGACATATCGGTGGTTCAGGGTTGAATGTCCATGCCACCCAAACCGCATCGAATCTGCATATGCGTGGTATGCTTTCTAGTGAGAATGAAGCTCCTCCCGGTTGCGATATGGTCATACAGGGATTGAACAAAAAATCCATGCATGAAATTCATCACAGTTGTGATGAGGCCATACAAGGCTTAAACAAAAAAAATGTAGAGTAAGTTATCACAACTTGAAAAAAGTTATGCGTAAAATTCCTCCTAGTTGTGATGAGGCCATAAAGGCCTTAAAAAAAAAACGTAGACTAGGTGAATTTGATACAAGTGATGAATCGGAGAATGAAACACTTGCCGAGACATTGGTGCATGGATTCACTGATTCATAGTGCATTTGTGACTTGCAAGACAAGATTGTCGAAATTGCACCTGCTGAGGGGCAGCGCCCACTTGGAATATTCAAGGACAAATTCGCCGAGGAAATGAAATTTCCAACACTCTTATGTGGAGATCCACATGCCACTGATATTACAGAATGATTAAGTTATCATAAAATAGTTCGATGGGAGATGCTACATTCAAGTGGTTACTTCTCCTGTCACATAACAAATTTGTTTTTCAAAACAATGCGCATAATAATAGAGCAAGTTCTCTCCTGCATGTGGGTCCGAATAAGAAAAGGCCAGTTACAAGGAAGAAAGTTGTTGGCCAAGGATGTGAAGTACAAAGTAAACCTAGAAAAAATTATGAAATATGATATTGGATACATAGATTTCAAAAACATTCGCACCTCTCCTGACTATTTACAACAAAACAAAAAAATTGTTTTTGCAATGATCTGACAATTGGGCCCGCCAACATTTTTCATCACATTTACAAGTGCAGAGAATTGTTGGGATCCATTGGTAGCTGTCGTATCTGACCTGCATAGGAACAAGAACCATAAAAAAGAAACTGATACACTATAAAATAATGACATTGACTACCTCATAAGAAAAGACCCAGTGACATGTACTCGCTACTATAGACATAGAATAAATGCTTTGAGACAATTGATATTCCACGATGAAACATTTTTTGGAAAAGTATCGGACTACTTTTTTGTGATTGAATTCCAAAATAGGGGAAATGAACATGACCATGAACTATTGTGGATAGAGGGTGCACTAGTCTATGGAGATGATAACAATTCAGAGATCGAACAATTTGTGGATAAATACATAACATGAAACAAAGATCATTTGGATCCAAAACTTGCCAAATTCCATAGACATTAGCATACAAGAAGTTGTAGAAAACGAAAAAACTCACATTGCAGATAC
Source organism: Picea engelmannii (assembly GCA_009831015.1). Lineage (NCBI taxonomy): Eukaryota > Viridiplantae > Streptophyta > Pinopsida > Pinales > Pinaceae > Picea > Picea engelmannii. Next base: position 51,416 of record ML807241.1, read on the forward strand.
AACTTTCCTGTGTCGTAGGTGAGAGCTACAAGAATCATAGAGCCACTTAGTTCAGAGGACAATGTTGTTGGTGAGAAAACTAAATCCTTGTTCGCATTTCTAGAATAAGGAGAATTTGACGAGCTGATGAGCTTCGATTCCTTCTTGACAGAGCTAAATCTATCATAAGATGAGTACATCCAAGCCATACAATGTACGCTTAGGAAACCAACAATTTTCCTTAAACGAAAACTTTCCCATATTTGGAACAACGGTTTCTCTAAGGACATGCCAGTTATGTGGAAAGTAAATACAGATGCCCAGTACGTGCTCAATGCATATGCTGCAACATCGTATTGTACCTCGTATATGACAAAGGTTGGCAATTATATGACAAGTGCATTCAGAAGAATACACAAAGAACATGAAAGAAGTCATATTGATGCCATAAAAATGATACACACACTTGGCAATACATTGCTTAATCTTCAACAAATGTCTGTTCAACAAGAAGTTCACATTGCACTTTCCCTACCCCTCACTTGTAGTTCAAGAAAATCTGTCTTCATAAACACATCTCCACTTGAAAAACGCACATTTGTGCTTAAACCACCGGTTTTGCTAGAACAAGAGCCTGAGAATTCAGAAGACGTGCTATGTCGCTCTATTTTTGATTATTACCTCCAACGTCCATATCCTATTAGGCATATCTTCTTAGCAGAATTCATATCGCATTACAAAAAAAATGGTGCACCCATATCAAAAAGAAGAAAACCCTCTGTGATACAATTTGTCAAATACAATAAACATTGTTACTATGAAAACTATTGTAGAGAAAAATTGTTGTTGTACGTTTTGTTCGATGAAAACGAAGAGACATTAAAACATAACTTCTCTGCATGGGAGGTTACGTATATTTCCCTTGAGACTATAGTGCACATCAATGAAGCTATATTTACCTACAATGTTAATCCAACATGGGGTGATCTAGAAATTGCAGTTAATGACCTAGAAAACCCTGACAATCTTGATGAGACATTCATAAACCGAAAAATAACCAAAACTCCTTCTGATTCCTATGACTTACAAGAGGATTTTCCTCGTCCTCCAGCAGGTGGAAGTGAAAAAAATATCAATATTGGTTTTCAATTCACAAAACATCCTTTCCTAATTGAAAATAATAAATACCACAGAATAAGACGTTTGTTGAATCGCGAACAACAAACAATTCTAAAGGACATTGCTCTTAAAAAACGCTTGAACATGGACAGTTCTGTGCACTTGTTCCTTACAGATGGCGCAGGAATAGGCAAGACATTCACAATGAAAGCACTATTCTAAATTCTTATACGAATCTATGATTCAAACAATTCCTCTGATCCTATGAAACCAAATATCCTAATAATTGCATACACAAGAAAAGATGCATATAATGCAGGTGGAACAACAATCCACTATGCATTTTTAATGCCTTTTAACAAGTCACAGTTTCTTCCACTTAGCAAGGAAATGTTGGATACATTGTCTAAGATTTATGAGGAACTCCAACTTGTATTTATAGATGAAGTATCTTTGATTGGGATTCGTTTCTTGTATTCCATTGACAACCGACTAAGAATCATAAAACATGTGCACATGAAATACTTTGGAAACATTGACATGATATTCTTTGGGGATCTTTACCAGGCACAACCCATCCAAGATTCTTTAATATTTGAACAACCTGCCGTTAACATGGAAATAGTGATCCATGACTTCTGGAGAGACAATATTAAATGCTTTGAATTGCATACTACAATGTGCCAAATAGATGAAACATTCATTGCAATTCTAAATAGAATGCGCACAAACAACCAAACATATGATGACTTAACATATATCAATTCGAGGTGCTTACAGCCTGCACCAATAGACCCAACGTTCCCTTACCTGTTCTAGACAAATAAGGATGTTGCAATGCATAACAGCCACATGCTATTGGTCATGCCTGGCGATGATATAATCATCAATTCAATTGACCTGGAAGAAGACAACCATGGAAATGTGCCACGTCATGAACATATAGTCACTTTACCTTTGCAGCTTATCCTCAAATTAGAAATGTTGGTTGAAATATATGCCTGTAACTATGATTCACATGATGGCTTGGTCAATGGTGCAGATGGAATACTCAAAGGCTACACGAAAACACAAAAACTTGAAGTCCTTTGGATTAAGTTCCATGAACCACATATAGGCAAGCGACAAGCAAGCAAGTTGTCTTATCTATATAATTCAAACACTGGAAGCGATTGGACACCTATTTTGAGAATATCAAAGCTAGTATCGACATCAACAAAGACAGGTCGACTGAAGATTCGAAAACAGTTTCCGATTAAACTTGCATGTGCACGTACAACCCACAGATCACAAGGACTAACACTTGATAATGTTGCATTTTAGCCTGCTGGAATTCAGATACATGGAATTGTATACACAACATTGTCCCATGTCAGAAGCATAGACTCCTTGTATTTACTAAGTCCTCTCACAAAAGATAACTTCAAAGTGAAACAAAAAGTTGATATTGAAATGGAACGACTCAGGACCATCGCAAAATGACAACTGCACTATGATTACCAATTCATACAAAAAAATTCATCTGTATCAATTCTCTCGCTTAACACATGCAACTTAAATGCACATATGGATGATATACTCAATGACTATGATACAATGCAATCTGATATTCTGTTCTTACAGGAAACACACATGGCATTATGCATGCAGAACAAACAATTCCCAAATCACAATTGCATATCAAGTTACATTACACACGGGGTGATGATATTGGTGAAAACACATGTACTAATTTTGGACCATATAAATATTGAAGAAAAGAATGTTGAGGTGGTGCTTGCAATTTTTTTTTCCATGAAACAGAAGTTGCAATACTGAATTTGTATGTTTCTCCCCATGCAACATTCTCCAACATAGTAGATGTTATTTCCAATGCATTGGGCCATTTCCATCTGAACAGACCCATTGTAGTTGTAGGAGACTTCAATATTGACATGTTACAAAATAATGGCACAACAACATAATTGGAAAACTACATGTGCAAATACAATCTCCACTTTCTTTTGAACAACACAAGTCATCTGCAAAACACACTTTTTGACCATGCCAAGTCGAATGTGCCCATTCCTCAATACAATATGTTTATCTTAGACACATATTGGTCTGATCACGATACAATTGGTATTGCACTTGAATTACGAGATATACATCAAACATATTGCAAAGTCATATTTCTATGTTTCAAAGAATATCTGTATAGCTTGTTGCGAAAAAAAAAAAAACAATTATCTAGCTTCTTGGTTTTCCTTGATTTCTACACATACTGCTCTGGTCACCATATAGTTGGTGTTGTACTTGAATTATAAAATATACANAAAAAAAAAAAAAAAAAATGTACATCCTTCTAAAAACTATTTGTTACTATATTCATCTTTTTCTTTTTTTTATCGTATATCTACATAGTACTTGCCTTTTTCTTTACATGTTAACTTATGTTCATATCCCTTTTGTTTTGTACTTTTTTTCATAGAAACAAACAGGAAAACTAGACACCACAAAGAACTCCTAACCAGAGATGTAGAGGAATCCATGCAAAGGTGCATTTTTTTCTGCCCGTGTTCCATACTAAACAGTTTTTCATTTACTCTGTCTGTATTTGTCGAACTTGTTTGTAGCTATGTTTTTTTTTTTTTTTTTGCGCCTAGAGCCCCGCCAGCCCGCAGGTCCGCCATCCAACAAAAGTGCAATGTTGAGCCAACCAGCCTGCAAGTCCACTTGTCAATTTGTATATCGCGCAACTATGGGTGTTATTTGCAGGATGCGAAACATTAGAGGCCCAATTTACATCCCGCTAGACTACAAGTCCATGATCCAAAAATGTGGCTAAGTATGGAACAAGGGATTTGTTCATATTTGGTATGTATTGCTCGTTTCTGGGAGCCCGCCAGCCCTGGAGTTTGTGTGTCAATTTGTATACCGCGGAAATCACCAGAAGTACAATGTTGAACGGGTAGAACGCAATTCCTCTTGTACATTTGTATATCACGGAGTTGTGGAAGCTATTCGTAAGGCACAGAACAATAGAGGCTCGTTTTTTAGCCTGTCATCCCGAGAACCCGCGATCCAAAAAGTGTACATGCTCTATAAAATCTCATCCACCCTGCAAGTCCGCTTGTCAATTTGTATATCGCGGAACTCTGGGTGCTATTTGTAGGACACAGAACAATAGAGGCCTATTTTTTGAGCCCGCCAGCCCAAGAACCCGCTATCTAGAAAGTGGCCAAGTATGGAATGCGATATCCGTACATGCTCTAAAAAATATTATGTCCATACTTTATAAAGGTACATATTTAGCTTTGCCTGGTTTTTACACATACTGGTCTAGTCACCACACAGTTGGTGTTGCACATGAATTATGAAATATGCACTACGAGTTCGACTGATCCCTTTCGTTTCCTTAGCCAATTTTATGCCCGCGGGTTCCCCGCTAGGCATTATCAAACTCTCGTTCCCCGTGTTCCGAGTGTACATCTTGCATCCAAAACTTGGTAATCCATGTCTATGCTCGCAAGTTCCCAGACGACGGAGTGGCAGATTTCATGTCCATCTAATCTTGCACCTGAGACTTCAGTGATCTACAATTGGACCGGGACTGGAAGCTTGCGACACATTTGTTAATTTTCTTTGATTAAATTGTACAATATCAATATTTATTATTAATAATTTAGTACTTGAAAATAATGTTTTTAGATAATGTTAGCTATATAACATATATGTTATATAGTATACATGTAAACGATCGCAATCTTGAACTCGCCAATCCCGGATTCTGTTTGTCAATTTGTATATCAAAGAACTCTCAGTGCTGCGTGGAGCACACAGAAAAATAGAAGTGAACTGTTGAGCGAGCCAACCCGAATTCCGCTGATTAATTTGTATATCGCGGAAGTATGGGTGCTATTTGTAGGACACATAACAATAGAGGCCCAATTTTTAGGCCGCCAACCCGAGAACCCGCGATCCAAAAAGTGGCTAAGTATGGAATGAGGGATCCGTACATGCTCTATAAAATCTGATATCCATACTTTATAAAAGTACATATTTAGTATGGATTACTCGTTCCTCGGAAAATTTCTAGGCCCGGAACTGGCGGATACATGTGTTTAGATTTCCACTTAGTTTTATATTGCCACCCCGACCATCCGCTTGCCCATTTCATATTGCACATATCACATGTAATATGTATTACATATTACATGTAATGTGTAATACATATTCAATTTGGAGCCTGCCAGTCATGGATTCCTTCTGTCAATTTGTATATCGCAGAACTCTGAGTGTTGTTTAGAGGACACAGACCAATAGAAGTGCAATGTTGAGCCATCCAGACCGCAAATACGCTTCTCAATTTTTATATCGCGCAACTCTGTACATGGTCTATAAAATGTCATGTCCATAATTTATAAAAGTACATATTTAGTATGTATTGCTCCTTTCTCAGAGCTCGCCAACACTGGAGTCTGTCTCTCAAATTATATATCGTGAAATCAAGAGAAGTACAATGTTGAGCCAATCAGCGCGCAAATCGGCTTGTAAATTTGTATATCGCAGAATTTTGGGTGCTATTTGTAACGCACGAAACAATAGAGGCCCATTTTTTAGCCCGCCAACCCAAGAACCCGCGATCCAAAAAGTGTACATGCTCTATAAAATCTCAGTCAACCCGCAATTTCACCTGTAATTTGTATATCATGGAACTCTGGGTACTATTTGTAGGACATAGAACAATATAGGCCTATTTTTAGCCCGATAACCCGCGATCCAGAAAGTGGCCAAGTATGGAATGTGATATCCCTAAATGCTCTATAAAATCTCATGCCAATACATTATAAAGGTAGATATTTAGTTTTCCTTGATTTCTACACATATTGGTCTGGTCACAACACAGTTGGTGTTGCACATCAATTATGAAATATGCACCAGGAGTATGACCGAGCGCTTTCATTTCCTTAGCCAATTTTATGCCTGCGGGTTCCCCGCTACGCGTTGTCGAACTCTTATTCCTCGTGTTCCCTACTACGCGTTATCCTGGGCCTGCCAGCCTTGTAGTTCATCTATCATTTTGTATATCGCGGAACTCCAAGTCTTGTTTGGAGGACACAGAACAATAGAAGTGCAATTTTCAGCTCGCAAGGACTATTTGTAAGACACAGAGCAATAGAGGCCCACTTTTGAGCCCGCCAGCCCGAGAACCCGCGATCAAAAGACTATACATGCTTCCCTTCGCTATGCTCCCTGAAAGCCTACACAAAATTACGCTTTCCATACTTAGCCACTTTCCCGCGATTCCACAAATATGCAAACCCTTCGTTGAACTGCACCATCATGCCCTCTTACGTTTTACGCATTTTGCAGTAAAAAATTCCGACTCATGTAGTTTCAAAAATTCTGACTCATTCAATGTCCAACCAACCAATTAAATTGTGAAATATCAAAATTTGTATATCACAGAACTCCGATCCATAAACAATCACCATCCTGGGCCCGCCATCCCTGCAGTTCGTCTATCAGTTTGTATATCACGAAACTCCAAGTGTTGTTTGGAGGACATGAAACAATAGAAGTGCAATGTCCATCCCGCAAGTCCACTTCAAAATTTCTATATCGCGCAAGTCTGGGTACTATTTGTAAGACACGGAGCAATAGAGGCCCACTTTTGAGCCCGAGAACCCACGATCCAAAGACTGTAAACTATCGCCTGTAAACTTATTTTAAAGCCCGTCCAACTACTTTTCAGACTTGGCCATTCCTTCCTTTCTTGCTCTTCTCTGCCTCCGTCATCTTCACACGTGTCCATACTATATATGTGTGTGTGTGTGTGTGTTGTTTCTAAATCTTTAATGCTAACATGTCATCGTGCAGGCACTGTCTAAATTGTCATTGATGGGCGCAAGGCTCGAGAAGTTCTGCCATTAATGTGCACTAAACTAATATTTATGAAGGCTTTTGTTATCCCTTCCCAGTGTTAATTTCAAATACCATGGAATGTCATTCGCACACCGTCAGCTTGGTTCCTTCACGAAACCTCCAATCCTTAAATGTTCTTCGTCGTAACCGGCACCTTCGATTTTCTAAGTATGCAATAATTAAGCTTTACTTCTAACAACTCACCATACAGAACGCATAGAGATTATCATTAATGAGTGAAGAGCTCGAGCAAATTTTCCATTCGCACGCATTGAACCAACGTTTCCAGGGGGTTATATTGTCCTCATTTCAAGCAGCGTCTAGAGAAAACTGACATTTTCATAAACTACTGGCAGCAACTCTGCAACAGTTCTGTAGAGATACAGTGAACATCTTCAGGCCTGATGACCAGAAATTAATAGTTCATCCTAAAATTGATAGTTCTCACAAGCTTCCCGTGCAGAAGAAGGGAAAAAGAATTGTAGGGGAGGCGGAGCAGCCCTAATTTTAGAGTGAAAACATGGATCTTGACGTTGATCTGGATAACATATTATGCAACCTTGATCATCCCAGAGACACAATTCACCATGGCTATCCAATGGACATAGTTGATACCAAAATGTTTGACAAAGATGAATCCTTCATATTCCAGAGTGTTGTTTTTTAAAGCGAATAAAAAAAAATAATTATTGGAAAAAGAGATGTAAAAAATAGGAAAAGAAAACATCGTTCAAAACTTGACCTTGCCAATATGCAGGCGTCCAAAATCTCTCAACTTCACATGGCAACCAAATATGCTCTTCATGATTATATTGGAGTCATTGAGGCCGAGAATTCTATACTAAAGGACCGGATCAAGGAATTAGAGGAAGTTTTGTTTCCTATGCCATTGCTTGGTAGTCCTTTGACAATAGTCATGCCTGCAACTCCCTGCACCCCTGTGGCAAATCTAAAAGGGTCCTCCAGCTTCCTCGCATCGTGTAGAGGATATGTGGAGAAAAATATCAACAAAAGAATGGACCTGAGTACTAAGGCTTGAGAAACATCACAAAATATGGATTCCCTAGGAAGCAAGGCACATAACTTGCTCCAACTTCTGCAGACAGATTTAAAAAATGAAGAAACTTTCTATTTGCACACGGTCATCCCTTTTTCCTTTCATGTCAACAACATGCCAGACACGACAAGAAGACAACATGATCTCTCGTCCAAAATATGGCTCACTCAATTAGAAGGATGTTGGAAAGAGAAGGTGAAGAACCTGTATCTCATCATCCAATCATGTGAGCAAGCAATATCAAAGAAATAAAAATTATTCACAAAGCTCACCAAAATAGACTTAGCCGAAAGGACCAACGACTTCCAGGACCCCAGCGTAATTGTCAACTCGCTTGTGTTAACCAAGCAAGCTTTCGATAAACAAGTTGATAATTGAAAAGACTTGTCTTTAGAATTTTTTTACAGGATTCTTGGATATCATGAAGAACACGTGGACAACTGGCTAGTCCGTTATTCAGTACAGAATGGAACCATTCATCAGGCTCTGTGTAATCTTTCTATTGATCTAAACGAATTAGAAAATGAACTTTTCAGCATTAAAAGCTGGAATGACATCAACGTCGCCCCCTTGAGAAGCTATATTGAAGAGAACTTAAAGTGGGTCGCCGACGAAATCCAACAGGAAAATGCATCAGCAAGCAAATAGCAAAATTACTTATATGGAACATTGCTATAAATCCTTTGTTTATCAATCCAGTTATTCAAGTGGGTCGGCGACGAAAACCAATAGGAAAAGGCACCAACAAGAAAATACCAAAAAAACTTATATGTACCATGCCTGTAAATGTATACTGATAGTCCTTTCTTTTTCAATCCAATTATTCCACCTTTTCTGAATAGATATCTATAGCCAAATACTGATATCTTCTCATTTCTACTTTTCAAGTATTACACTCTACCGTACCCCACTTGTTCCTATTTCTTGTACATACTTCTCTTATGGTCCGCGGGATCCCCAATCCCAAACTATATGACACACGCATTTAAATTTCCAAGAACATGTAACAAACTATTCTTTTTTTCATATATTCCAAATAAAACTATTATTTTGTCTCCTTATATATTTATGTGCTCCTACATTTTTATCTTCAACTATGTTGAATGTGAAGACATTATGTGTATTTTATTTCAATTCTCTTTTTTTCTGATGCATATTTTTTCCTGTTTGGTCATTTTCAAAATTAAATATGAGATAAATCACTCACTCAAATTTGAGATATCATATTTGACATATATATGTGTGTGTGTGTGTTTCTTTAAATTTCCAGGAATATGTAACACATTTTATTATTTTTTTATATAAATGTCATAAAATTTTGTTCACTACTTTTTTTCTACTCACATATATGGAGAGTATGTCATTTCTTGCATTTTTACTTTAAAATTCAAATAGTCTGCAAGTCTGCTTGTCAATTTGTATATCGCGGAACTCTGGGTGCTCTTTGTAGGCCATGGAACAACAGAGGCCCAATTTTTAGCACGCGAGCCCGAGAACCCGCAATCCAAAAACTGGCTAAGTATGGAATGAGGGCTTTGTGCATGCTCTATAAAATATGATCCCCATACTTTATAAAAGTACATATTTTGTATGTATAAAAGTAAATATCTACTTTATAAAATTACATATTTGGTATGCATAATTTAAGCTGTCTAGGAACCTATAATTTAAGTTGTCCAAGAGCCCCTGTTTTAAAGAAAACTAATTCGGGAATGCTGATTTTTTTGTTCTTTTGTCCACGAACCTATGTAACACACGTTACTACTATTTTTTTTTGTTTTTGTCCATGAACGTATGTAAAATGTATGTAAAGAAAACTAATTCAGGAATGCTAAATTTTTTGGACATGAGGTCCTTAAAATTCAAATAGTCCGCAAGTCCGATTGTCAATTTGTATATAGCAGAACTCTGGGTGCTATTTGTAGGGCATGAAACAACATAAGCCCAATTTTCAACCTGCCAGCCTGAGAACCCGAGATCCAAAAACTGGCTAAGTATGGAATGAGAGCTCCATGCATGCTCTATAAAATCTAATCCCCATGCTTTATAAAAGTACATATTTCATATGTATAAAAGTAAATTATAAAAGTACATATTTGGTATATATAATTTTTGCTGTCCAGGAACCTGTAATTTGATAAATTTCAATTTTTTTTATGTCCAGAAGCCCTTGTTTTAAAGAAAACTAATTCGGGAATGCTAATTTTTTTGTGTTTTTTTCCACGAACCTATGTAACAAACGTTACTACTATTTTTTTGTGTTTTTGTCCAGGAACGTATGTAAAACGTATGTAAAGAAAACTACTTCGGGAATGCTATATTTTTTGTGTCCAAAAACCTTTTAAATGTTATTAACTTTTTGATAAATTTCTGAAAAAACTAATTTGAGAACATTGTATTCTGCATGGAAACCACTACCCACATGTCTGTACTCAGTCGCATTTATTCCCATTCCAACCTAACAAAACTACACTGCCATACAACACTCATTATATTATAACATTACTCACTTTTCAATAATATTTCTTATACAATGCCTTTTATTTGTATGACTTTAATTTTATTCCATCCCATTTCATGATATGATTTTGGCATCCTTCTATACCACTATATTGGTCATATTCCTTATATTCCTTTCGATGTGACACTTTATTTTCTTAAATAAAAAGTGGGTCTTGACTTATCTTCAAATATGGACTTGTCCAACTTATGTTTTGAAGCCACCATCGATTCATGTGAAGCCAAATCCCATACTTAAGCACTTTATAACATACGTTCACATCATATTTGGAAGGTCAAAATTTTTGGGTTTGACTAATCGATCAAGGTCGAATATTATTGAAAGGTTGATATGAAATATCACCACCCTTAGTTTCCTCTTGTAAATAAAAAAAAGATTTGTAGGCGAATTCATAGCATTCAAACGATAAAAGTCCTTCCACCTATGAAAGAATGAATGAAGAGATCTCGACTATTTATATCACCACACCATAGCTGTTAATATTTCATTGTACGTTCAGATCAATTCAAACATTCATTCAATTAAAGATATAAGTTGGGGTCGCCTAGTTTTGGCACTTTTTAGTAGATTATTGACAAACTTTATATTTTTTATATTACTCCTTGGATGTTTTTTATAAATTTATAGAGATTTAAGTGGTTTTTGAAATTACAAGTTTGTTTTTTTTAATAGAAAAATTATCTCAATTATATTATGAAAATATAATTCTTTTACATCTTTGTCTCCACAAAAAGATGTCTGGAACAGATCTCCAAAGTCAATACAGAATCATCAAAATGAATATCGTTCGGAATGGCAAATACATGACTAAAACTAAGAGAGATAACCGAGACCATCTCTAAACTTAAATAGCAAAAACAAAAAAACAATGACCGCACACATGCAAGCCATAGAGAAACTGGCATACTAAGTGCAAAAAATCGGACAACCCAAAATAACTAGCCAGCGGAACTAATATAAGTTAATATGATTTTTTCCCCACTATGCCATTGATCCAAGGGTAATATATAATACTTCCTTTGATCCAAGGGTAATATATAATGCTTCCTTCAGGTTCTCCAAGAGCTTGCTTTGATAGGTTGTCTGCATTTCTATTGTAGTCCCTGATAAGTTCAAAGCTTCTGACCATGTCCTTTATCCTTGCTTTTCATCTCTCGATAACATAGACTTGTAAATTGCCTCTAGATGACAACCGTTCAATCACCACTTTGGAATTACAAGTTTGTTGAAATTACAATACGATCTTATTTGTATAATCTAAAAATCTTAGAAGTTAAACAAGTTAAGATTACATAGACTTGTAGATTGCCTCTAGATAACAACCATTCAATCACCACTTTGAAATTACAAGTTTGTTGAAATTACAATACGATCTTGTTTGTATAATCTAAAAATATTAGAAGTTAAACAAGTTAAGATTTTGCATAGTTTAATTTTTAAAATGGCATATAAAATGAGTGATCTCACTAAAGTTGTCTCAGCACAGATATGTATGGATGGGAAGAAGAAAAAAATAATTTTAAACTTCTTATGATTTGGGTTTTGGCCATTGTTTATGAGAATGTCATTTTTAATTTGATTTTAACTAAAATAGTAAAAAATATATAACTTCAAAAAAATATAAATCATAATAGATTATGTAGAATGACCTTCTTATAATTTTTTATAGTTTTTGGAAAATATTTTCAATGATTAAAATGGCTACAAATTATATGGGTTGTTTTTGTTTTTGTTTTTCTTACAATATGGTTAGACTTGTGTTCTTATAAATATAAGAGACCATGGAGTTTTGTACTAGTTAAAAGATGAATTTTTAGAAAAAAATAATATCAATAGATAAAGTGAAAAATAATGGTTATTAGACATTTGGTTATCTATTATTATTATGAGTACAACTTTTGATTGAACTTATTTTATGGTGATTAATTAAAATTTAAAATATATTTTTGGAATTTGAAATAAGTTTTAAAATTTAGAATTATTGTATTATCATTTTTATTTAAAATCTAGTGAAAATCATTTAAAATTGATATTAGATTTAAAAAAAAAACAGTTCAATATCTTTTGAAATGAAGGAATTGCTAAAATAATATATATCTTTTGAAATGAAGGAATTGCTAAAATAATATAAAATAAATTAACTCAATGTGGACATTTTACATATTTTAAAATGACACAATTTAAATGTTTTAAGTTTTATTTTTTTATTTTTTGGGGGAATACATTATTGTTGACAAAATCACAATTTACAGTGATCAAATTGTATTTTTGAATGCATAAATAAATTCAGCACCTTCAAAACTCCAAGACACCTAGAATATGTATGTTGAATTATTGAAATCTTCCATTCCAACTATTTTTCTAAATTTCTAACCTATTTTTAAATAAAAATCCCTACCTAGAAAAAGCAAAAGCATAGAAGTTTAGTCTACGACATAATAAATAAATATCAAGATAGGGTTCCATCTTGGGCAATTGCTATCCAGGGTTGGAATCTCAAAATTATGGAATTAATAAAAAAAAATCATGAGATTAGCTTCCAGCATATTTACAGGGATCACAACAAGGAGGCATACACTTTATCAAAGCAAGCATTTCAGGAACCCGAAGGTAGAATCACTTATTACAGTTGGTTAAATGGAACTGAAGGTCCCAGGAGGCACATCTTTCTTTTCTAGCATGGTTTCTTTGAATGTTCAATTTTGGAAAAGCTCCATTTTGGCCTTTTTTGTCTATCTTCCTTAGATTTGGATATGTAAATAGTTATTAAGCCACTTCTGAGCTAGTACTGTGTAATTTCCATTTTGCTCCTAATCTGGAATAGGACAACAAAGAACTAAAATGATTGTTATATACTGAAGCATTAAGAACAAGCTTTTCCATGAAAAGTTACTATAGGATTTTCAATTTGGTCTTTGAAGTTGTAAAAAATTATATTTAGCAATATAATTGAGCTAATTTTCTTTTTGGAAAAAGACTTTCAATAGCGTAAGTTACTTTTAGAAATCTCTCATAGTTCATCACGAGGTACAAAGCAGTAGCTTGATGATTTGGAGGAACTCGGACAAAGAACATGTTCATGAACCAACGACCCTGTGCATCTTTTGCATGCACCAAATGCAAGCAATGCATGAAAAAGGCCCTCTGAATAGCAGCCAATGAGGAATACTGCCGACAAAGGCGAGGAAACCACCAATAAGGCTAATGGTATCCAAGACAATGCATGAATCCCAATGTGTGAATAGATTTCTTATCGTCGAACATAAGGGAAACCCCTTAGTCAGTGACCAATGAGGAAATGTTGACTACTAGGTTCAAGGTTACCTACCCATAAGGAAAGTAGAACCAGGGTGCATGGTAGGACTACAACTTCATGTAATTCTAAGACATACTGAGGGTATGACTGACATGCAAAGTCAAGAGTTCTAAGAAATGGCCGCATAGGCTGATAGACATCCTTTGAACAAGAGCATGAGACATATGGATAACTCTAGCAGCATAGACTTAATGATGAAACTTTGTGATGCAGGAGGCACCAATCAAAATCTCCATAGGGATTGGAAGAGTAACCAGTTGGGGGAGTAAACTCTATGTAACGAGATTAGCTTCCTAAGGTCATGATAAACCCAAAATTTTGATGACAAGGGGACTCAAAAGTTTGTGCTCTCTTCAAAGACGACACGATTGCTGCCAACATGAAATAATATTATTTTCTCGCCCATCTTTTTTTGTTTTTTCATAGTCAAATGATTGTTATGATACAGAGGAGGAAACGAGTGTCACGAATAGGAAACTACTTCCAATAGTGGAATATACCTATGCTCAATGAAAGGAGGTGCATGCAGGATATGGACACTCGGGGGAATGATTCATCTTGGGGTATAGGGTATCAAGCTGCAAAGGATATAAACAAGGCTCTACTTTGTTGATGATGCAAATTACTGAGGTGATGGGATTATAATGCGAAAGAGAGAACCGACAATAGGCTCAATACTACAAATAAGAGAATGAGATGCAATTACAACTTAACTCTAAAGAATGTCCTTTTTTCGTAAATTTAGTCTACTTTGTTTGACAAAGGGTTAAACTTATTCCAAATAGATGTCCTTTCAAATCCAATTTACGAGTGTGAAAGAGACAAGTTCACTCAACAATCTTTTCATTTTTTTAGAGATTTAGAAAAGATCTTAAACCAGAATCATTGGATGTTGTTCTAGACAACATATAAAGGGGGAGCCCAGGACTCTCGTGCGGGAATTCTGTCGAAAGTCAGCAACTCATGGACAACTGACAAAAGCTTGGGAAAACCCAAAGCTTTCCAAGTCGAGGAGGATAAAATACTTGCAGAGGTTACCTTATCTACAATATATCAAAGAATGACCCTTATCTAGAAGGGTGTAGAGGAAGGAGGTCAAGGCTCTACAAGATCATTCCAATCAAAGGAAACCACCCTAGGACTTGTAGGGAGCGTACTCAAAGAGAGTGTAAAGATCCCTTGTTTAGAAGGTACATGACTAGAAATACTAAGGATATGGTCGAAATATGCATCACCCCCCAAAAGAAGTGTAGGATTGACTGAAGATTGCATCGGCAATGTCACTTCCTTAGACTTGTGAGAAGAGAAGAGTGGGATCAATCGAAGATTGAATCGACACGACGACTTCTTCAATCGTTGGTTGAATAGGATGCAAGACAACAAGGTCAAGAGATGCATCACCCCCAATAATAGGAATGGTGTCGGTTGAATATTGCATCGACAAGACCGATGATTGAACAAGATGTGAGACAACAAGGTCTAGAGATGCATCACATCCCAAAAGAAGAGTGGTTTCAGCTGAAGATTGCATTGGCATGACTGTTGTATCAACCAAAGAAGGTTGGGAAACCAAAGATGACTTAGAACCCAAATTTCCCCCAGGCAAGGACCAGGCTTCTTATACCACAACAGTAGCAGGGAACAAATGAGTAAGGTAATATCCTTTGCAAAGCCTACAAAGGAACTTGGGCTTACATCTTATACATCTAGGCTTCTCAATCGTATGAATGCCCCCAACATGACTTGCAGTGGATAATGACATGCTCCCAGGATGAATTGCAAAGGCTAGTATCAAATCTCCAACATGAATTGCAAAGGTTGGTGATGAACCTTCAACATGACTGGCAAAGGTTGATGGTGAACCCCCAACATGACTAGCATAGGTTGGTGATGAATATCCAACATGACTAGCTGAGGTTGGTGATGTATTTATAGTGTGACTAGCAGTGACTAGAGTTGTGCCCCCAACATGACTTGTAGTAGTTGGTTTCTGGTCTTCAACATGACTTGCAGAGGTTGTTGACCTATCTCCAACATGACTAGCATAGGTTGGTGATATAATGATAGTATGACTCACAGTGACTGGACTTGTGCCTCCAACATAACATGCAAGGTCGGTTGTTGGTCTTCAACATGACTTGCAGAGGTTTTTGACCTTTCTCCAACATGACTAGCAGAGGTTGGTGATATAATGCTAGTATGAATCATAGTGACTGGAATTGTGGCAGTGGTTGGTTGCAACATTTGAGACCAAGGTTCCGGAAAGACTAGTTTTGAGAAATTGAAGGCCAGGAAGGGTCCTAGTATACACCATGGCCCTATCTGGCAGGATAGTATCCTCCTCCAATCTAATTCATAAAGGGTTGTAAGGGCATCATCACCGAGGAAGCGGCTTGCAAATAGAAAGTGACATGATAAGGGTTACTCAGGTGAGGATATATGTTTCCCCCATATGAAGGAACTCCGTGAAAGGGGGTTTCCCATACTAAAAAACTGACTCCCCCTGGATGAAACACTAGAGGACAGATGGAGGCCCACCATGGGAAAATAATTCGTAGGAACCAGCATAGCGGAAGAAGGATAGATGGATGGGATGTAATAAGTAGAATGAGCGCCCATTTGAGCACTTTCTCCTGGAAAAGTGAAGCTAGGATTGGATCCGTGGGAAGGAATATTCCAACCTCCTACCATAAGAGTTGGTTGAGGGATATGACTCCCACCAAACGAAAAGGGATAAAAAGGAGGCATCATGCCTCCAGACCCAAAACTAGGATTCACATAAGGCGACGAGACAGAGGATGGAAAGTGCGAAGACATGTTTGGCATACCATGAGAAAAATGATTAGAGGCCCAAGGTATTGGCTGAGTATCATGATTCGACGTACCACTCAAAAATACAAAAGGATTTTTCCCCATGGAATGAGTAAAGACCACGGGATGGGTAGCGCTAACTGAGGGAGTCAAGGGGACTCCATTATCCATAAAAATGAAAACTCACGACACAATAAAAAACACTAAGGACAACTAACAATCAAAGATCACACCAAAAATAAACAAAAGGGCCAATATGAACAAAAACATGATAAAGTGGCTGAAAGGGGCCTCCCTCCCTAAAGTAGGTATGCCTCTCCCAAGAGGGGCCTGAGAGTCACTGCAAAATATTGAAGGTATCAAAATCAATTATAAGGGCCCTCGTGGGATTAACAACTAGTCGGTCAAATCCCCCCAAAGAGGTAATCCTCCATAAAAGATATGTGTTTTCTGACTCTTATTTGACCCAGGGTACCTACAGAATAGCCCCTACAAATAAGCTATGTGGCTACCTATGTCAAGCAACTAAGCCACCACGATATAACCAATGTGCAGGCGAACAGTCATAAGTCAGGTCCACCGTATGGGTAGGGTAACAAAGCCCGAAATCTTGAAAGCACCACCTCTCACAGAATTAAAGGTACTAGCAAGACCCCCATATATGAATAGAGCCCCGAAAATATCTCTGACGCTAAGAAGGTATTGGAGGGATATATCCTCAACCAACTTCACGCGACCTCGTGCTTAGATATGGTGTGAGCGGAGCCTCCTGATGTCACCAATTATACAATGGATTTCACCACTCCCTTAGTCAGACACATATTTTGAGTTTAATAGCCTTGGAGAATTTTACTCACAAAATCCTATTCCAAGGATCTAAATCTTAAGCTAGTTTGTGCACCCTGAAAAATAAAATCATTTCTAATCAATTTTAAATTTATCAGCATTACTTTTAGTGGCTTTGTTTACTCAAAAGGTGTGGTCGTGAAACGAATGATGTTATGAATCAACAAGTAAAAGAAATGAATATCAATATAATGCAAAGTCCTAACTTCAATTCTCAATAAATGATATTTTTTTTCAAAATGCAACTTTCAATTCAATTCTGCAATTTCAAATCAGATGCAATCTTTCCATACATGTACTAAGATCAATGATAAGAACCCAAAAGATCAAATGCCAATAATGAAAAATGTATATTTTTGTATTTTCAATATAAAAGAATGAAAATGTAAGGACTGAACAACAACTTGATATAAATACCCCACTGTATGCAAACATAGACAAACCAAGTATAATATCAAGAAGAAAACACCCAACCCAAGATGCGAGGACAACCAATGAAAATGATGATGAGAAAGAAAAACCACCCGAAAATTCAACCAAAGGAAGGTTTCCTATCACTCTGCAGGCACTTAAAAGTCATGACAGAGACCTAAGAAGACTCAACAACCATCAACACTTACCCAACGAACATCAAACTCAACAATCAAGAAAAAAATGATGATGTACACGAATTTTCAAGAGAAAACTTCATATGTACGCACCCTATAGAACGACATCTCGCGTATGTACACGTATGTCAAGGGAAAACCCATGTATATGTATCAAAACACTGTCAGATTAAGGATAAGGCCAAGAAACTCAGACTCAAAATAAAAATAGGTTGTCAAGCAATCACATGACAAGAAACTCAAGGTAAACAAGAGCAATCAAAGGAGAAAAACACTCCAAACCCCGAAAAGAAGATTCCCTCCCCAGTATGGTCGCTAATCCTGTTACGAGGAAAATCACTCTATGGCATTGGATAAACCACAACAGAAGGAAATGACTACAGATATCAATTCTAATCTCAAGTATGCTATATAAACAAACATGCTAACAAGACAAGATAAAGACCCTACCTCGTCGGGACGTTCAATGAAGTCCACCATTGAGCACTTGACTCAAAGAAATACACCTACAACTTGACCTCAACAACCAAGATACGCAAGCATATGGTGATAATATATAAATTTAGCACATATAATAGCATAATCTATCACTAATCATAACAAATATGCCCATGGAATAACAATTCAAATATTTGCAAGACATTAATTGGACGAGAAAAGAGTATTTCTATTGAAATGTAATCAACAGAAGTGTATGAATGAATTTTTTTTGTGTGGGCATGTTTGGAACCGAGAAACTAAGTCCCTTCCAGTTGGCCCTTCACCACTTCAATCCTCCACCAAAGGAAAGCTCATATAAGAGAGAAAATGAGGCTCTCCATTAAATATGGAAGAGCTTGGGGGTTGAACAATGTGTTTAGACTTAAAAGGGCAAAGGGATGCAGACTCAATATGAAGTGAATAATTTATCCATAATAACTTTTCTCTCAAAGTTGAATTCTTCTCCTTTTTCTCCACATCTTGGATATGGCCCATTTATAGCCTTCAAATGGAACTGAAGGGATAATTTAGAGTGTTTCCAGTATATGGAAGGTCAAGGAGCATGGGTCCTGTGACGTGACATGGAAACCTGCCACCATTTTTTAATTTTGAGCACAAAACCTGATGTACGCAGGTTGTAATGGTGCAACCTACGTATACGCATGTTGTATAGCTGTTAGGGTTTAGGTGACACAGACACAAGGGGAGCCTCAACATCCTCTTCCAAAACATCCTCTGAGATGGCCATAAAAATATTTTGTTCCTTACACTTATGTCCTGGAAAATGTTTGTCATCACAATTATAACAAGGCCTTTGAGTTGGAATTCAACCATTTCGGCCCTGGTCAATTTCTAGATCTTTAGTGGAGTAAAAGAAGGAGTGGGAGTTACTAGTTTAGTGTGAGGAATAAAGGAGGGTTTTATGTTTTGAGAAGAGGAAACCTGTTGTGATTTCTTATCTCTTTTCATAGCGTCCACCCAACACTGAGGCCGATCCATGAGGACATGAGCACAAATCTCATCCTTGAGGCCACTGATAAAAAAATATCGGAAAAAAGAATCAGACATGCCCTTTGTACGAAAAGCTAGTCTCTCAAAAGAAGCTATAAAGTCTTCCATGGTGCCAGATTGTTTCAACTTTTTCAAATGGCCTAAATGGTTGGTGTCATTGTCAAAGCGTTCATAAAGCTCTGCCACAAAGTGTGTCCAAGCCACATACCCTTGGTGGGCATTTTTCTCCATTACCAACGTTCTTGATCTAGATGGAGAAAACCATACCGAATTTGGCCAACTCATCCATAATGCCATACCAAGAGAAATAATGTTCCATTTGAGTTACCCAGCAAGTGGGATTCGTTCCATCAAATTTGGTCACATCCACACGCGGAAGGCATAGGTCACGTTGAAAGTGACGGCGCTGAAAATTCTGGGAATGAGAGGAAGTTCCACCTTTGGTATGCAAAGGTGGGTCAGATATGGGAAGATCTGCAGGGATATGTAGCTTGGCACGGATCAACCTAGTGACAGATTCAAGATGGGTAGTAATGTCCTATTTGAACTCTTCTTTGAGTTCCTCAATTGAGGCGGTGATGGAGGAATACATCTTTTGATTGATGGTGGCAATATTGGCATTGAGCTGTTGCAATATTGGCACTTCTTGTTGGGTTTCTGTGAAATTAGAGTGCAAGGTAGTGAAGTGAGCTTCCAAGTCTTAGCTATGGGATGGGCCATGATTACGAGGGCACACGAAAAGGGGCGGGTGGGACCACAAATAAAATGGGTTATGGGTGAAGTGTATCACAACGATCAGGGCGATGAATGGAATCCAATGGGATAAAGCCGAAATAAGGGTGTTGGAAGGGGGTCGGGTCCACAAAAAAAAAAATTGAAAAATGATAGGTATGACTGCGATAAGGGAGAGGAGAGAAATCCAATGGAATAGGTCTCAAATAATGGTGCCAACAGGATCCAAGATTTTTTTTTTTACTTCTGCGGAGTTATACTCCGATATGAAGAATACTACAGTGATGAAATACCCAAATTCTTAACAGGAAGGAATGTGTAGAAATTTCGCAACTCGAATGCAAGAGACACATGTGTGCCACAATATATCTCGTCTATTATGTTTTTGTTTCTGTCCCAAGGGTTAGGTATTCAAGGGTTCTACAGACAAGGGTTTTCCTTGTGCTATAACTCTCTAATATACATGTGAGGTCCAACAGTAGTACTCAACCCAATATCTCAGGGCACCAACTAAGGAGGCTAGACCGTGCCATTAGTCGTACTACTCGAATACCCAAGTACTAGAGAGTATCTTCCTGAGTGTTGTTCTCGGTGACACTATAGCAATCGGGCAGTCAATCGATTTATCTATGGAGGGCTTCAGAAGATCTAGGTTGATCCGTATACATGTCTTGTCTAATGCGCTACCACTCGAAGGGGTACCAATAATGGTTACAAGGGTGGCCAACATATGTGCGCTTAAGTACCACTTGTATTTCCTACGTGTATGAATCCCCGACCATGGGTTTATGCACGTAAAGATAGATCTATCCAGCTTAAAGACATTGGAATATGTCTCTACAATGAAAAAAAATTAACCCACAATTTTCTGCCAAGGAAGGTGCTTTGATACCACTTGTAATATTCTAGATATAAAAGTATGCAGAACAGAAATAAATAGCTAGAAATGGTAGATGAACAACAATATATCTAAAACAACATCACAATAATACCAAAATGATGGTAGAATAATACCAGAAAGAACACTTTGATTACTCAGAGCAATGTTTACTTGCCTCTTCGAGGGGGCAACCTCCAGCAGAGCAGAGCTCTATTACAATAATATCCAAGAAAAGAGTTATCATACCCTCGACTCCTATTTATACTAAATATGTCTATCAAAAGAACCATCTAGAGGAAGATCCTTCTAGAAGCGGAAGCTTCTATTAAGTCTTTTTACATTGGGCGTATTCTTCCTTATTGCTAGGCCTTATTAATATTGACCTTTATTACATGGAAATATATTATTCTACCTACGTGAGGGGTTAGTTCCCTAACATGATTTCCCTCACACTTGTTAACGATTTTCATTAATGACCGGTAATAAAGTGGTTTCTACCATGTTCAACTTCGACACCTGTAATCACATGACTAGATTTGTACTTCGTACGATGGAAATGAAGACCCTAGATATCACCATATTGGTCTAGGTTGCGATGAAGTATTCATGAGTTTGTACTGGCACATAGATCCATTGTGTATGTCTCGTGGCTATGTCTGAATTTAAATTCTTAAAGAACATAGATCCACAGAGTATTTCTTGTGGCTATGCTCAATCATGATGACATGGATCCACAATGTATGTTTAATGGCCATGACTTAGTTGATACTTATGATTAGAGTCACTCGTAGTCTGAGTATGAGAATGCCTACCTCAGAAGATGGTATATTATTATGCAAATTCTTGATTGTTTGCAGGTTCCCGACTGATGTGCTCCTTGTTTTTGACACACACATTCTACAAAGTATTTTAGTTGTCACAGGTTCCAACTTCATACTTTGGGGGGCATTGTGTTACACATTATTTTGGTCACCCCAGTGATCGACTGACGATATGTGCATGACTCACTTCCATGTTCCCTGAAAACACGAAAAGATGATTTATCCATGAGAAAAGTGGATTATCTTTTCTTCCTTAAAAACTATGTCAAAGGAGATCATCACACCCTATTCTATGCTTGGGGTGCGTTGATGATTTATCGTCGCATGCTGCACCAAAACTAGACTGAGGCGTCGTCGCAGGCTTCTTGTGCATAGGGTGCGACGATGCTTAAACAAGAGGAAAAGTGAAATTCAAGAAGGTTCTAGAAGGGTTTCTTCTAGAATATGAGGTGGCCTCCGATCGGTTTGGATCTTACTCGCTTCTCTGATTTAGTGGGATCATCCTAATCTCCCCATCCATCCTTCTTTCACCCTATATAAAGAGGGATCTCTTATAGAAAAGGTTAAGGCTTGCTTATGCATGAAGAATTCTACTATAGATTATACTTGAGATAGCTTTGTTTTAGCTCTTTAAGTTGGGTTGTGGATCTTCTTCATCAAAAGCATTGGAGCAAAGGTGTGTGTGTTGAAGCAAAGAGCCATTGGAAGGGACCTTGCAACATCAAGGCATGGGTTGTATTTTCCACATTCAGTTAATATAATGCAACAATGCATTTCCTCCCTATAAAGGTGTCTTTACTTTTATTGTATAACTCTTTGATATTATACATAGAATTCATTGGAATATATATATCGTTGTTCTCTCTCTTTGTTGGTTTGTGCTTCTTAAATAGGTTCACCATCCCACAAATCCAAAGATGGAGCGACAAGGACGACACTAGCGAGGATCAAACATCATTTAAAAGGTGTGTCATTTGTCCCTCTCTAAACTAGTTTATATGACAATGAAATCTAAGGTGAAGTTTGTATTCTGCCTTATTTTGTTCTAGCTTCATGTTGAAGTTAGGGAGATTAGTTTGTGTCTGCACTTACTAATTTGTATGATAACAATAATATAAAATGATTACCATCAATCATTCAAACCTTTCTTTCCCATACACTTCAGTCCTCTGTCCTATGATATCAGAGTTTGTTGCACTTGAACGTCACTATAAGCAATGCACATCTATTGGTTGGTAGATGTTGATGACCATTTTGGTCATCAGTTTCTAACTGATAAAGCGTTGTGAGGCTACCCCTCAAATCACAATGCTTGCGCAAATTTTTCACACACTCTTGCTTAAGTTGGCGTAATACTTGGCAAAATCATCATGCCTCTTAACCATAACCCTTTTCCAACTCCTCATGTTATTTACGTTGTCGTATTCTCTACATATTAACACAATATATTTTGAGCTCTCATATATCACTCTACTTTACCTTATCTACATAATCTTTTACAAAAAAATAAATAAATAATTAAAAATTAGTCATATCCATGTCATCATTCTATATTTTAGCCAACATATCACACTCCTTATTATAGAATTACTCATTTTTCAAGGATATTTCTTATACAATGCCTTTTATTTGTATGACTTTAATTTTGTTCCATCCCATTTCATGATATGATTTTGGCATCCTTCTATGCCACTATATTTGTCATATTCCTTATATTCCTTTCGATGTGACACTTCATTTTCTTAAATAAAAAGTGAGTCTTGACTTTATCTTCAAATATGGACTAGTCCAACTTATGTTTTGAAGCCACCATAGATTCATGTGAAGTCAAATCCCATACTTAAGCACCTTATAACATACGTTCACATCATATTTGGAAGGTCAAAATTTTTGGGTTCGACTTAGCAATCAAGGTCGATTATTATTGAAAGGTTGATATGAAATACCACCGCCCTTTGGTTTGACTTAGCTGCCAAGTAAATTTGTTTAATGTTAAAAAAATGGTTTTCTTTATATGTTTTAATTTGTTTAATGTTAAAAAAAATGGTTTTCTTTATATGTTTTAATTTGTTTAATGTTAAAAAAATGGTTTTCTTTATATTTTTTATTTCTTTTGTTTTTAGATAAGTAAGAACTAAATTTGTTGTTTAATATGTTAAAAAATAGTTAATTTGTTTAATGTTTAAAAAGTGGTTTTAGATAAGTAAGAACTAAATTTGTTGTTTAATATGTTAAAAAATAGTTAATTTGTTTAATGTTTAAAAAGTGGTTTTCTTTATAAATAAAAAGTAAAATAAATTTGTTTAATAAGTTAAAAAAATAAACAAATGGTTTTGTGATTTTTTTTAATAAATAACAAGTAAATTTATTTAATAAATTAAAAAATTATTTTCACTTCAAATTAAAAGCCTTCATTACATGCAATACCGAGTGACCACATTCTCTTTTCATTATTGTTTTTACCACCATTAATAACTTATGTTTTTGCCCACTCTTTCCAATTTCAATTCACGTAGTACAGTGCTGTGACCACTTTTCCAATTGCTCACTTTATATATTGTCAATTTTTCAATACACATCATGAACGCACTTAATTTCAAGTTATAAGTTAAACAAATCAGTCACCTACTCTGCTTAACTTGACGTCAATCCATGTCAAGAGTTTACAGTCAGTAGAACATTGAAAAAATTAATTATTTGCTATTGGCCAGACTCCATGACTCTATGTTCAAAATCAAAATCTAATGGTTGTCAATTTCCATTGATATCATAGACTTGAGAAATTAGATTTGAAATCGATATCATAGACTTGAGAAATTGGATTTGAAATCAATATGAAACAGTGATTTTTCATTTGAAACTAAAATTTATGGTTTAAATAATAATATTAACTTAATTTAATTGAGAAAATGGTAATAAAGAACCAATCCTTAGGCATGCATAACTTCATTAGGTAACAATCTTGGATCTGTGCTGCTATCACACCTGCATTCGTATTAGGTTTCAATTCAGTTCCCTTCACAATCTTCTAGACACCATAGCCCTCCATGAGCGTCTGCATCTTGAATTTCCAGTTAATGAAGTTTGAGCCATCTAACTTGTTGGCTTCGTTGAGGTAGGTCTCTGCCAGCTGATTCGCCATCGCTGCAAGATATTCTCTGCAAGTAAATCACCAAGGATATACAACTTTCTGTCGAGTTGTCTCCTGTGTTGAGCAGTCCGTCGCTCTGTCTTCGGATCCACTGATCCAACTCTATCTCTGTTCTCAGCTTAAATCATGCATGCATCTTAATATCCAAAATATCCACTTTTTAAAAAAAAACTTATAACTCCCTCTTCACCTCTTTATAGAAGATATCCACTATGAATAACAATTCACTTTTAATAAACTTCAAAATAAAACCCACTTTAATAAAAGGATTTATAACTTCACACATCCATCTTTAATAATAATAAAAAAATGAATATCTCCCTTTTCTTATTGGCATGGATAAGAGAAGTCGTGGCACTTCTTATTTTTAAATGCTCCAAAAATAAAAAGCACTTATGCATGCAAACTTCACGCTCACTCACCACACATGCATTCAAAACTCACCACCACGCATGTGTTTCAAAACTCCACTCACCATGCAAACTTCACGTAAAAATAGATCTTCACGATTTGTAGCTCAATTGTGTATACCAAATTTGAATTCAACTCATGCAAACCTCAAAAAACCATGCATGCCAAGAAACTCACACATGTGATTATGCATGCTCCAATCCTCATGCAACAAAGTTTCTTCACACACCTTTCTCACGCAGCTTTGCACAAAGAAAAATTGGTCGGACGTGATTTGCTCATGCTTTTCCTTCAAACCTTCATGATTATCAATAAAACCTCCACGCATGAAAAAAGAAATTTCCTTCAAACGTTTTCGCACCTCACATGTATTTCGGCTGCGGGATATCCGCACCTCTCGAGTTACTAGCCTGCGAAAATCTTGAAGGATGTTCACACTAAAATACACAACAGCCTACAAAAATTTGTGGTTCTAAGTATGCACGAAAGTGTGAGTAATATGTCGTCGCACCCTACCAGAGGAGGGACCTGCGAACCTCTAGAATTTTCGCACCTCACTCCCGTAGCTCTGATACCAAGATAGCATAATTCCACATATTAGAGACACTACAACTTCTGCTCCAACATGGACAGCGCTTAAAACATTGTATGAAACTAGCAACACAAATCGCATTTTGTTTCTGAAAACTAAATTGCTAGGCATTAAGATGGATGGAAATGAATTTGTTAGTTCATTTTTGGGTTGCATTAAAGAGGTGAAAGACAAGCTAGTAAATATAGGGGAAATTGTTTCCAACACTGATCTAGTGACTATTACCTTAAATGGTATGTTAGAAGATTATCATATGTTCATAACCAGGGATGATTTTAGGGGCTAAATTTCGCTCATGGGCTAATTTTCCATGGTTTTCCCAAAAAAAAGATTCGCTATTCTAAAAAAGATTTTCCCAAATTCTATCAGATAAAATTATTTTACCTTAAAAATCGCCAAAATGTTATACAAACTATATAAAATCCTTAGAAATTTGATTTTTTTTACAAAAATATCGCCAAACATTTATAGCTGGCATATGAAGGATTAGTAAAATTCACCAAGGTTTCTACATTTTAAAATAAATTTCCATCCTTAAAATCATCCCTGTTCATAACAAGTCTCGCAGCAAGAGAGAAACCTCCTACGTTTGAAGAACTAACAGGCATTTCGCTACAAGAGGAAGAGAGGCGCGGGAATCTGAAGCCTCAGAGTAAAGATTTGGCACTGTGGTCAAATAATAGATCTGTGAGAGGGAGATCAGGAGTAAGAGGCAGAGGAGATAGTTCATGGCAGATAGGCGGTTCATGGCAGAGAGGCAGTTCATCGCAGAGAAGACAATCTCCAAATCAAGGTATGCAATCTGACAGGAATGAGTCTAAGAGTTGTTTTTATTGTGGTCGACCTAGACATATGATTAAAGACTGTCGTAAGAAGAAAAGTGATGAGGCTAGGAATAAACCTAGAACACATTCAGGTCATTATGCAAAAAAATCTTCAAATCAAGATCTCTGATTATTTATTGCTAGTGATGATATTGATGAACCCCCGAATTTTGACTCACGTGATCTTAGGTTGTTTGTGTCTAACGTTGCTTTATCTGCTGAAATGGATGATTCTGATGCTTGGTTTGTGGACTCTGGAGCATCAGTACATATGACTTGTAATAAAAATTGGTATGCTAATTTTAAAGAAACACAGAATGGTGCCAACATATATCTTGGAGATGACCGCACTCATCAGATCAAGGGATATGGAGACATTCCTGTGACATTGCCGAATGGTATTGTTTGTCACATTCGCAATGCAGTGTATGTGTCAGGAATAAAGAAAAATTTGATCTTTGTGTCCACCATTACAGATCAGAGCTTGAAGGTTGAATTCTTCAAAAATTATTGCATAGTGAAGGATCTACTAGACCACTTCCAAACTGTTGCAACGGGAGTCAGAGCAGGAGGTGTATACAAACTTGATGTTACCAGCAAATCACATCATGCACTGACTTATGCAACTATGCCAACAGAGATTCTTTGGCATCAAAGGTATGGACACATCAATCATTCTGATTTATTGTTATTACAGAAAAATATTATGGTTAAAGGACTTCCCATGTTAAAGAATGAGAAGGTTGCTTGTGATGGATGTGCATTAGGAAAGATGCATAGAGATGAATTCCCCTCTAATCCTGATAAGAAAAAGAGAGATGTGTTAGATCTTGTGCATACTGATGTTTGTGGGCCTATGCAGACGAGGTCTTTAGGAGGTGCATTTTACTTTCTGTTATTTATTGATGATTGCACGAGATACACATGGGTTTACTTCCTTAGATGAACAAGTGATGTTTTCGAGTACTTTAAGGAATTCAGAACCATGGTGGAAAAGAAGACGGGAAAATCCATCAAAATCCTTCGTTCAGATCAAGGGGGAGAGTATAAATCAGGGGACTTCAACAAATATTATAAAGATAATGGAATAGTACAACAGTTTACAGTACCTCACACTCCACAACAAAACGGAGTCGCTAAAAGGAAAAACCAAACTCTGGTAGAGTGTGCATGCAGTATGATGAAAGGTAAGAATCTCTCAAATGCATTTTGGGCTGAAGCCATAAATACTGCAGTTTATTTAAAGAATATAAGTCCAACAAGGTGTCTTGATAATGTTACTCCTTTCGAAGCCTTGTATGGTTCCAAACCTGGAGTTAATAATTTGAAAGTATTTGGGTGTAAGGCTTTTGCTCATATTCCAAAGGAGAATATGAGGAAATTGGATGCTAAATCCATTAAATATATTTTCATTGGGTACTGTTCTAAATTTAAAGCATACAAACTGTTTGATCCTGCTACTCACAAAGTATTTGCAAGTAGAGATGTACTCTTCCATGAGCAGGAAGCAAGAAATCATGACGACAACAGTCATGAGGAATGGCAGAGACTTCTTGATGAAGGAGTTAAAGAAGAGAAACAACAGCAACAACAGCCCACACAACAACAACCATCCCCGCAGCGACAGTAGCAGCAACAGCAAGAAGGACTCAGTGATATGGACAATTCAAGCAGTCACAGTTCACCTAGAGTTGAAGATAGATATTCACAAAGTGGGGAGGAACATAATCAGTTGAGAAGATCTTCAAGACAGATTCGGCTTCCTGAGAGGTATAAAGACTATGCCCTAATGAGTAACATTTCAAATGTCATAGAACCCATGAGTTTTGATGAAGCTAATGAACATGATGAATGGCGAAATGCAATGGAGGAAGAATATGAATCTATAATGAAAAACAATACTTGGGAATTAACTGAATTTCCTAAACATAAGAAGCCCATTGGATGCAAATGGATATACAAACCCAAGTTTAAATCAGATGGTAGTATAGATAAGTATAAGGCTAGACTAGTGGCAAAGGGGTATTCACAAATAGAAGGTATTGATTATGCTGAAACATTTGTACCAATAGCTAAATTGAATACTATCAGAATGTTAATTGCTTTAACTACAAAGTACCATTGGAAGCTGCATCAGTTAGATGTTAAATCTGCATTTTTGAATGGTGAGTTAAAGGAAGAGGTTTACCTTACTCAACCTAAAGGGTTTGTTGAAAAGGGGCAAGAACACTTAGTGTGTAAGTTAAAGAAAACATTGTATGGACTAAAACAGGCACCTAGGTCATGGTATGAAAAGATAGACTCTTTCTTTCTTCGACAGGGTTTTATGAGGAGCAAAAGTGATCCAAATTTGCATACCAAATTTGATGAACAGGGGTATATAGTATTGATTTCATTATATGTTGATGATTTAATAGTTACAGGAAATGCAGAGAAGTTTATTGATGAAATCAAGGAGTAGTTATCAAAGGTATTTGAAATGAAAGATCTTGGTGAGTTACAATACTGCCTAGGTCTTGAAGTTTGGAGAAATGTAGGCCAAACTTTTGTTTATCAGAGTAAGTATATCAGAGAAATACTTAAGAGATTTAAAATGGATCAGTGTAAGTCCTCTACTGTTCCCATGCAACAGAATGTGAAACTTTCTTGTGATGATGGTTCGAAGGAGGTGAATGGCACTGTGTATAGACAGATGG
>ML807241.1:114048-126583 GCA_009831015.1 Picea engelmannii
ATATGAGGACTAATCACCGCCTGTGGACTCTCGTATGATTGATCCATTGGAGGAAGCGTATCGGTTGTGGCCTCTAAAACCATTCTTCCCTCACTAATCTTAAAAAGCCCAAACCCTGTGCTGAACGTGATATAAAAGACTGGTCAGATAACGATTTCAGAGAGTGCTCACTCTTTCACTCGAATTGAAAACCAATGCCAGAAATAGAATACAGTGGTCGGGACACAGTCTGTGGTTGCTTGTTTCGGGGTGAAGAAAGCTCTTTAAGTAGACTGTAAAAAGCAAATTTGATTAAACAAAGAATTTATGGAATACAGAACATCCAGACAGCTCATCTATTTCTATCAGATACGCCGGCCAAGCTTATCCACATCATTTTCCAAGGCTTCTGTCTGGGATAATAGATAAAGAATTAGTGTAATCTAGCGTGGACCCCTTCCGGACGAGCATAATCTTGTACAGTTCCTAATGGTTTTYCAAATTGGCTCACGRGCGACCTTGTCTTTGAATGGTTGGATGGCATACCCAAATTGGTAAGTTAGTAGCAGAGGGGCCGATATATTACCTATTTCATGTGTGACTTTTTCTGTAGCGAATCCTCCAGGGATCTGATCAGAATCCTGTATAATACAATTAATAGCCACCATCTCTGAACTTCGCTATCTTGGAGATCTTCGATCTTCTTCTTGCTTATAAGATTGTTGAAGTAGTAACGTCCTTTGATTGCTGTGGATCTGTCTGCAAGAAGGATGATATCCCTTTGTGGTCATTATAAATGCTAGGTCATATATTTTCTACTAACTCATAAAAGTGTTTATGAATGACAAAGTTTTTTCTGGGAAAATTTCACATTTTTATTCTTTTGATTCTATTTAAAATTTGAATACAAAATATCTTTTTTAAGTGCACACTAGTGTTGAAGGGAGATTCATCTGCGGGTAAGGAAATCCCCTCATTAGATGGATGTAATCCTATCAAAAACAAGATGGTACATAACTTACCTCTTTCTTCTTGGACTAATCATGCAATTTCATAAACAAAGGAAATGAAAACATACCTTAGTTTCAATAGTGGATATAAGAAATAATATGAACAAAATCACATTCAGATATAATAAATAACATGAACATAGAGATTTTAGGGATGGATGTAATCGTATCAAAAACAAGATGATACATAACTTACCTCTCTCCTCAGACTAATCATGCAATTTCATAAACAAAGGAAATGAAAACATACCTTAGTTCCAATAGTGGATATAAGAAATAAAATGAGCAAAATCACATTAAAGATATAATAAATAACATGAACATAGAGATTTTAGAGGGGCGGAGAATGCAGATCTACATTAATGAGAATAGATTATATAAAAGACGATTTACCTTGAGTTTTGTTGTTGTACTTCTAGCTCCAAGACCTCAACATCCTTTCTTTAGTCACAAGATCACCTTGTTAAACAATTATGCTTTGACGCCATATAACGGTAATATGTTCTCACCTATGCCTGTTACAAGGAAAATCACTTTAATGCATGGGGTAAACCACAATAGATGGAAATGACTACAAAAATCAACACTAATCTCAAGTATGTTATATAAACAAACATGCTAACAAGACAAGATAAAGACCCTACCTCATCCACACATTCGATGAAGTCCATCATTGAGCACTTGACTCAAAGTAATACACCTGCAACTTGTCCTCAACAACCAAGATACGCAAGCATATGGTGATAATATATAAAGTTAGCACATATAATAGCATAATCCATCTATATTCATAAGAAATACGCCCATGGAATAATAATTCAAATATTTGCAAGACATTAATTGGACGAGAAATGAGTATTTATATTAAAATGTAATCAACATAAGTGTATGAATGACAAACTTCCATGTCGGCACCTTCGGAACCGAGAAACTAAGTCCCTTCCTACTGGGCCTCCACCACTTCAATCCTCCACCAAAGGCAAGCTCATATAAGAGAGACAATGAGGTTCTCCATTAAATAGGGAAGAGCTTGGGGGTTGAACAATGTGTTCAGACTTAAAAGGACAAAGGGATGAAGACTCAAAATGAAGTGAATAATTTCTCCAAAATAACTTTGCTCTCAAAGTTGAATTCTTCTCCTTCTTCTCCATAGCTTGGATATGGCCCATTTATAGCCTTGAATTGGAACTGAAGGGCCAATTCAGAGTGTTTCTAGTATATGGAAGGTCATGGGTCATGGATCTCGTGACATGACATGGAAACCCGACACCATTTTTTAATTTTGAGCACAAAACCTGATCTACGCTGGATGTAATGGTGCAACCTGCATATATAGATGTTGTATAGCTATTAGGACGTGCATATATGGAAAAATACAATTTTTAGCTCTGAGAATTGCAAAAGGGGACTTCAAGTCTGCATAGAGAAATGGAAAAGGCCTTCTGAGAAAGTTTCATGGGGTGAGGCAAATCTTGCTATAACATATGACCCCTAATGTGTGAGGTCAGAGGAGTATCTGTGATGGCCAAAATACATTATAATTCCCAGAAGTGGAGTAATGGAGACCCAACTTGATGAATTAGTTGCTCATAAGAATATTACAATCCATAATGACTTTGTGCACATGGTTGCCAATTTGAATTACATTGTAGATCCACATGTAAATATACCAAACAGTTGTTCATGGCCATGAATAGGAAATACAAAAGTAGATACATGCCAAAGGTTGTCATAGTCATGAATAAGGCCCAGTGAAAAGCAGTCTCAAAATCAATCTGAAGATATCTGCATACAATGGAGTACAATTTGATCTCCCATTATCACTGGAGTCATATAGGTACTGGTCCAATGATTGATAGTAACAACTCAGGAAAGTTGCGACTATGAACTAATGTCTTCAATTCTTCTGCACGATCCACCAAAGGTGCATGCATACATCATGTGAATAAAGGTTTTGAGGTCGAACACAATGAGAGTTTGTTTGATTATAGGTCATTAAGGTATACCGTTAACAAACGTGAGACATCCTACTGATAATGAAATTAGGTATCAAGGCACCGAGTACATTCTTACAGGTGTGAATAAAGGTGTTGAGTTCGAACACTTGAAGAATCCATTAATCATGAGACATTGATGTATTCCCAACTGCTAATGGCCAGAGAAACTGCCACTTATCACTGCAAGCCTGTAGGTACTCATAGGACTTTAGACCTCATTTCCAAAATAGATGGGTTGAATTTGATGGAAGGAGACCCATTGAAAGGAGATAATTAAGGCATCTCTCATCATTCAACATGAGGTAAAAAGTAGAAGCTTGATGATTTGGAGAAACTCGGACGAAGAACATGTTCACGAACCAACAACCCTGTGCGTCTTTGCATGCACCAGATGGAAGATGTGCACGAAAAAGACCCTCTGAATAACATCCAATAAGGAAAACTATCGACAAAGGAGAGGAAACCACTAATAAGGATAATGGCATCCAAGACACTGCACGAATCCCAATGTGTGAATAGATTTCTTTCCATCGAACACAAGGAAAATCCCCCAGTCAATTACCAATGAGGAAATGTCGATTGTTGGGTTCAAGGTTACCTACCCATAAGGAAAGTAGAACCAGGGTGCATGGTAGGACTACAACTTCATGTAATTATGAGACATATTGAGGGTATGGCCGACATGCAAAGTCAATAGTTTTGAGAAATGGATGACACGTGTTGATAGACATCCTTTGAACAAGAGCATGAGACATATGGATGACTCTGGAAACATAAACTTAATGATGAAACTTTGTGATGTAGGAGGCACCAATAAAAATCTCCATAGGGACTGGAAGAGTAACCAGTCAGGGGAGTAAACTCTATATAACGAGATCAACTTCCTAAGGTCATGCTAAACCCAAAATTTTGATGACAAGGGGACTCAAAAAAAAATTCTCTATTCAAATACGACACGACTACTGCCAACATGAGATAATATTCTTTTCCCGCCCGTCTTTTTTTGTTTTTTCATAGTCAAATGAATGTTATGATACAGAGGAGGAAACAAGTGTCGTGAGTAGGAAACTAGTTCCAACAGTGGAACATACTTATTCTCAATGGAAGGAGGTGCATGTGGGATATGGACACTTAGGGGAATGACTCCTCTTGGGGTATAGGGTGTCAATATGCAAAGGATATAAACAAGGCTCTATTTGGCTAATGATGCAAACTGCTGAGGTGATAGGATTATAATGCGAAAGAGAGAACCGACAATAGGCTCAATAATGTAAGCAAGAAAATGAGATGCAATTAAAACTTAACTCCAAAGAATGTCCTTTTTCATAAATTTAGTCTACTTGGTTTGAAAAAGAGTTAAACTTACAACAAATAGACATCCTTTCAAATCCAATTTACGAGTTTGAAAGAGACAAGTTCACTCAACAATCTTTTCTCTTTTTGAGAGAGTCGGAAAATAACTTAAACCAGACTTGTTGGATGTTGTTCTAGACAACATATAATGGGGGAGGCCAGGGCTCCTGTGCAGGACTTGTGTCGAAATTCAACAACTCACATATAGATGACATAAGCTTGGGAAAACCCAAACTTTCCAAGTCGAGGAGGATAAAATACTTGCAGAGGTTACCTTACCTACAATATATCGAATAATGCCTCTTATCTGGAAGGGTGTAGAAGAAGGAAGTCGAGTCTCTACAAGATCATTCCAATCAAAGTAAACCGCCCTAGGACTTGGAGGGAACGTACTCGAAGAGAGTGGAAATATCCCTTGTTCAGAATGTACAGGACTAGAAATGCTAAGGACATGGTTGAAAGATGCATCGCCCCCAAAAGAAGAGTGGGATTCATCGAAGATTGCATCGCCAATGTCACTTCCTTAGACTTGTTAGTCTCTGAGAGAAGAGTGGGATCGACTCAATATTGCATTGGCATGACCAATTCTTCAATCATTGGTTGAATAGGATGTAATACAACAAGGTCAAGAGATGCATCACCCCCAAAAATAGGAGTGGTGTCGGTCGAAGATTGCATCGATGCAATCGCTGATTGAACATGATATGATACAATAAGGTCCAGAGACACATCACCTCCCAAAAGAAGAGTGGTTTCATTCGAATATTTCATTGGCATGACCGTTGTATCAACCAAATAAGGTTGGGAAACCAAAGACGGCTCAGAACCAGAAGGGCCCCCAAGCAAGGACTACACTTCTTGTACCACAATAGTAGTAGGGGAAAAAAGAGTAATATGGTCTCCTTTGCAAAGCCTACAAAGGAAATTGGGATTATGTCTTATATGTCTATTCTTCTTAATCGTATGAATTCCCCCAGCATGAATTGCAGTGGATGGTGACATGCTCCCATCATGACTTGCAGAGGCTAGTAGCAAATCTCCAACACGACTTGCAAAGGTTGGTGACAAACCTTCAACATGATTGGTAGAGGTTGATGGTGAACCCCCAACATGACTAGCAGAGGTTGGTGATGAATCTCCAACATGAGTAGAAGATGTTGGCGATGTATATGTAGTGTGACTAGTAGTGACTAGATTTGTGCCCACATAATAACTTGCAATGGCTAGTTTCTGGTCTTCAACATGACTTGCATAGGTTGTTGACCTATCTTCAACATGACCAGTAGAGGTTGGTGATATAATTCCAATATGAATCACAGTGACTGGACTTGCTTCCCCAGCATGACATGCAACGGTTGGTTGTTGGTCTTCAACATGACTTGCAAAGGTTATTGGCCTTTCTCCAACATGACTAGCAAAGGTTGGTGATATAATGCCCGTATGAATCACAGTGAATGGACTTGTTGTAGAGGTTAGTTGCAGCATTTCAGACCAAGGTTCCGGGAAAGACTGTTTTTGAGAAATTTCAAGCCAAGAAGGGTCCTGGTATACACCATGGCCCTGTCCGGCAGGATAATCCTCCAATATGATTCATAAAGGGTTTTAATGGAATCATCACCGAGGAAGCCACTTTCGAAGAGAAATTGACATGACAAGGGTTATTCAGGTGAGGATATTTGTTTCCCCTAGATGAAGGAACTCTGTGAAGGGGGTTGCCCATACCATAAAACTGACTCCCCCCAGATGAAACACCAGAGGACAGATGGAGGTTCACCATGGGAAAATCATTTTTAGGAACCGGCATAGTGAAAGAAGGATAGATGGACAGGATGTAATAAGTAGAATGACTGCTCATTTGAGCACTTGCTTCTGGAAAAGTGAAGCTAGGATTGGATCCGTAGGAAGGAATATTCCAACCTCCTACCGTAATAATTATTTGAGGGATATGACTCCCACCAAACGAAAAGGGAGAAAAAGGAGTCATCATGCCTCCAGACCCAAAACTAGGATTCACCTAAGGCAACGAGACAGAGGATGGTAAGTGCACAGACACATCTGGCATACCATGAAAAAAATGATTAGAGGCTTAAGGTATTAACTGAGTATCATGATTTGATATACCACTCAGAAATA
Organism: Picea engelmannii; assembly: GCA_009831015.1. Taxonomy (NCBI): domain Eukaryota; kingdom Viridiplantae; phylum Streptophyta; class Pinopsida; order Pinales; family Pinaceae; genus Picea; species Picea engelmannii. Next base: position 120,521 of record ML807241.1, read on the forward strand.
CAAAAGGATTATTCCCCATGGAATGAGAAAAGACCAAGGGTTGGGTAGAGCTAATGAGGGAGTCAAGGGGATTCCACTATCAATAATAATGAAAACTCACGATGCAATACAAAATCCTAAGTCCAACTAACAATCAGATAACACACCAAAAATAAACAAAAGGGACAATATGCACACAAGCAAGATAAAGTGGTTGAAATCCCCCCCCACCCTCCTTAAAGTAGGTATGCCTCTCTCAAGAGGGGCCTGAGACTCCCTGCAAAAGATCAAAGGTATCAAAATTAGTTATAAGGGACCTCGTGGGATTAATAACCAGTTGATCAGATCCCCTCGTAAAGGTAATCCTCCATAAAGGTTGTGTGTTTTTCGACCCTTATCTGACCCAGGGTACCTGCAGAATAACCCCTGCAAGTAACCTATGTGGCTACCTATGTCAAGCAACTAAGCCACCACGATATAACCAATGCGTAGGCAAACAATCGTAAGTTAGGTCCACCGTATGGATAGGGTAACAAAGCCTGAAATATTGAAAGCACCACCTCTCACACAGGTAAAGGTACCAGCAAGAACCCCATATACTAATATATCCCCAGAAATATTTCTAACGCTAATAAGGTATTGGAGGGATATATCCTCAATCAATTTCGTGCGACCTCGCACTTAAATATGGTGTGAGCGGAGCCTCCGAACGTCACTGTTGAGGAAAAGATATGAAATGATCTTACTCAAGAATTTTCAGAATTTACTTGGCTAAAGAAAAGTAGAAGGGAATATCACCCTATATTTATAGCCAACAAAAATAACATCCTAACTCACAAGTATTAATTACCAGTGCTTAGGCTAGTCTTTTATCAACAAAAAGCTTGCTGGAAATTCACTTTTTATGTAATTTTCTGAATATAAAAGTTGTTGAAATAAATGTAAGAACAGAAGTAAAGACACCAAGATGATAATCAAGACAGATGAGACATAAAGAAATCCTTTATTTCATTCCAATTCACCAAAGAGTCATTTTCTTTACAAAATCTCATACATAAATATTGGACCAAAGTCAAAATTAGACATCCCCGATGGAAAATACAAAAGGACCTCTGACAGAAAACCAAAACTGACCTCTAAAAGCTGGATCAACTTGCCACAAATTGTTTCCCACTCGACTATGCACAATAGCCTTTATCAGTCATGAAAACTAATTCACAAACAAACAAGTCTACAGAGACTATCAAAGACAGATCAACACCTCTGAAAAAACAAGTGTCTGAATGATTTGATTCAGCCCTGAATGTTGTTGTCTACAATAAGACCCTGCTATCATAAAAGAGAATGGGGCTTTTGATTAATATATGAATGAATGAAAACTGAACTATCTCAACATAAACTCAAAGAGAAAACCTTAGCATGCTTATGCTTCTATCCTCCCCTTGTTCTTCCCTTTCCTTTTGATTTTAACAAATTAGAATTGGTTGAAGAAGTTGAACCAATTCATTAGTTAAGTTAATTAAAAGACTCAACTAACTTCAGTTAGGGGGAAGAGTAATAATTATAATAAGGGTCATAAATAAATAATAACTAGTAGGTGGGACCCCTTGTGACTCCCTTTAGTTCATAACAATCATAACAATCATAACATAACAATTAGTTAAGAAAAACACACCTCCTTGTGTCTCCCATCAACAAATTCACTTTTGGTAATTTAAACTCATGAAATTTGAAATTATTTCAAAATGATACTCATATATCCAAAATAAACATGATGTCCCAAGATCCTTGAAGTCAATTGTCATAAAACAATAGATATAATAAAAACTCAAAATCCATATTTCCTAGTCTGTGATGCAACCCTTCCTTGATTGTTGTTGTCACCTCTTGATTTTCCTGAATTTTCCTTTGGATGTGGAGAGCCTTTAGGCCTAATCTCATTGATCACGTGGGAACAATCGTCCCTCAAATGCATCCGGGAAGACACGGATTTGTTAGAGCCATTGGAGGGTCAGGAAGGGGAAGCAGTGGCTTTTCCTTTATTAAGGGCATGGTGGGCCTTAGTTTTCAATCTCTTGCTAGCATGGGAGGATTTCACTGGCGAGTGGTCAGGGGCAGCTTGCACAATGGAGCCACGATGTTGGGAGACTGTCAGGTGGACAATCTCCTGCCATCCATCATTTTTCAAGACCTCAGGTTGTAATGAAACATGAGGAGGTATAGGGATACCGAGGGCTTGTGGGGCTTGGAAAGGAGGCCTTTCAGGCCTAGGTTGGACTATTCCCTACCCAATCAAATTGAATAATCCATAATGAAACAATTGGCCAAGCTCTTGTGAATCAACGTCAAAATGTATGGAGAACCTAGGCCTTCTTGGGCCTCAGTTCCAATTACCTCTACCTTTGTTCCTCGGCCATGTCTACCTCGACTAAAAAAACTCATCCTACATGTGTGATTGATTAGCAAATACTCTTTTAAATAACCATACATGACAACTCTTAAAAATATGAAATACATTTGGCTCAACAATGTATCAGACTCATGCAATCTAATCCATACAAATTGTTTTATTGTTTATCAATGAGAAGGGGGTGAAACGGGTTTTTGGGAGATGCGAGGGGTTTGTATTGAGAGAAACATGATATCATGAAGGGAAAGAATATGGTTACTGCTCAATGACAACAACAATCAATTGTAAAGCAAATCAATAAAACCTCACTGCAATCCACACAAGACAATGCCACTTTCCTCTACTTTAACACATAAATTCTCTTGACTGTAATCAATCTCAGAACAAGGAGTGAAAAAATGAATATGGGAGGTGAAGAGGCTTGTAATTAGCGGAAGGTGAAATAATGGAAGGGAAGAAGAATGATTATTGTTCATGAAATTAATTAAGTGATCCATAAAACATTCTGCGAAAGGAGATGCATCAGCCATCAATAATTTGACCAAATAATAATTTATGTGCATTTAACTAGTTCAGTGTTCATAACCAATTATCTAGCATAGTGCCATCACAAGATAGTAGGCATCCCACATAATCTGTAAAAATGATTTTATTCCCTTATTTGCATCTTATAACAATTTCCAAACAGTAGCCATTCCACTCTGTTAACCATCAAAATTAACCACTGCCCATGCATTTCAATCCACAATAATACTCAAAAGTCATGTTTTCAATTAACAATGAAGTCACTATTATTGCAGTCTGGCCCATTATTTAAATGCAATGATATTCGTTAAACATATGTAGGCAGTAACCAAAATAATCAAGACCAAATTGCAACACCCGAATTGACAATTAAACATACAACCCACAGTCACCATTTAGACACAAGCTATGCACGGGGTGATTTGATCATGCAAGTGTAACTCCATCACTGTGCAAGCCCAATCTAATGTGACTGTAAAAAGCTAGGCCACCCATACAACACGACTGTCATCATCAACATGCCTGCTTTAACAAGTGATCGATTGCAATAAATAAAAAGGCTTAAAACTCTGTGGGTATCTCTGAGTGTGAAAACCAATCTATCCATACTACACACAGTGCGCAGCCACCAAAACACCATGATGCAACATTTCCACTTAACACAAAAAACACATAGTCACGGCAATAACCCAACCCATCGTGCTGAGCCATTGATTTAATATAATATTGCTTCGATTTAGTCACACCATGATCGACTATGTTGTGCAAAGTCAAGTTTATACAATCAAACAAGCATAAGGATGCAGTGGATATATTTTCTACAGTCATCATGTTCAATAGTCATTCGACCCCAAAGACAACCATAGTTACCATGCCCATTATTTCATTTTGCAAAAACACCATACACACAACACGACATGCGTGAGAAACACCAAGCATTTGTAACCAATGCCAGCTATCATCTAAATAATCATTAGTGCAAATACTAGTGACTGTGTATCAACAAAAAAATTCGCCATTGTTGTAAAAAAAATCAATCAACCTAACAAGCTATGGTAACTACGCATACCCACGCATCAAATCGAATCGGGGCAGGGCCTTCTCCATTAACAATATAGAGTTATTAACATAAGGAGAGTGACTGTGTACTTTGAAAGTGTAATTGGCAATGTAGAGTTTATCATTATTATCACAAAGGCCGCAACTAAATGCCAGACCAACACGACTGCCATACAACCAACTGGGCAAGTCTGTATTCAAAGTAATCGACCATACATTCAATCCACAATAACCTGTAGCAACTTGACAGGCATGACAGTCTCCTCTATAAAACTCCAGACTGGAGGGTTAAGGGTCTACTCTGTAGCCAACTCCTCATAATGGTGGAACCTTCAAGGCCAAGGGTGTGCACACAGAGAGAACCATGATTCATTCGTGGACAAGTAACAATCCATGGCAGGGGGCCATAACAAAAAGGTGAGGCTCCCATTCGGCCTAGCAATTGCATTTCATGCATGCAGGGTATAAACCTCGTGTTCTTTGTTTAAACTACCAAAGTACTGAGGTGAAGACAGGGCCGAGGTAAGAACAGAACACTCACTTTGTGACCCTTAGTGGTGGAAACAACCAATGCCCAAGTGAACAAAACACAGTGCCGCAGGAGACCTTCAACTACTAACTCCACAAAAGCCAAAGATTGGGTTTAGTGACAAATGTGTGAAGATAGCCATCCACTCAAGACAAAACAAAATCAATCCAACAAAATTAATAAGGATAACATAGAGCTACCACCCAGGATGACCGATCAGTTCCACGAATTCAATATTTTTACAGGAAGAACCATCCACTCTTCATTCAAGAACAAAATTTCACACAGTTGCAACACTTAGGAAACACAAACCCATACACCTGAGCCAGTAATCATTTCATAATCATAGTAGAATCACGAATGGACAAAAAAAGACATACCTGTAATCGAATTCCTTAAAACGAGAGTTGGCCAAGCAGCTCCTCCCTACTAAAAATTTGGAGCATAACCACAGCAGCAAGATCAAACAATAGCCCGACTAGGGTGGTGGATAATAGGAGGAGTAAATGTGACGTGTAGTAAATGCACGTCGCTTGCACCCACAATGCATTAGCTCATCAATACATGGCAACACATTCTTCATTAACCATTAATCAAACCATGTATTGAAACCATGACCACATTAAAACCCAATAGACGATACCACCTTTCTAACTTATGCCATAACATAATTCCAGTTCCACATAACATTTCACATAACCATTAGCACTATTACCTTGCAAAATGTGCCACCAACATTTCATACCATATGTGTATTAACCATATGACTCAATCACAATTGCATAACCATTTACTTTGCTAGCTAGGATTTAACAATAATTGTTAAGTCTTTTATGCATGTAGTATAGTATATAGGATAGCTTTCCCCTTTGCAATTGTTTCTCATTTCCTTTCAATTGTTTGCATGTACTATAGTAAAAACGCAAAATTTCATTCCTTTTCCTTGCACTTTATAGTATTTTTGCCTTTCTCAAAACTGCCTTTCATGTAATTTCACTAACATGTCTGTTGTGCAGGTGCGATAAGAACAAATAACAATGACATTAATGAATAGCATAGGCTGTAGTAACATAAAGAATCAACACTTCAAAATCTCAACTCATACCAATAGCAACAAGATCTCATTAACCATGTAAGTCGTGTTTCACATCATCACAACATAAAAAATGAACAAATCCGATCTCCAATAGTTCAAGGGGGTCCCACCTACTAGTATTATTTAGTTTTTTATAATAATAGGCTTTAGCAACACTTTGCGGGCAAAAATTCGTTGACAATTTTAATCGTCAACAAACTGGCAACTCCATAGGATTTTTTTTTTCAACAGATTTAGTACTCATAACTCATGGTTTCACAGACCAAGAATAGTAATTTTGGAAGACATAACTAGAATAATTATGCAACAGGGGGAAGTGAGAGGATTTAATGGAAAGATGACCGAGAATTTGGGAATAATTGATGAAAAGTGTTAAGTATGAGGGTTTTTTACCACTGTATTCATAATCATTCAACTGGAATATGCTCTTAACTTTCAAGGAGGAAAACTTATAGACTTGCTCTT